>JAGSMR010000059.1:2300000-2442500 GCA_029286605.1 Sericinus montela
CAGCAACATCTAATAATAAATGAATACATACATAGATTGGGACATCACATACATTGCTCTGATTCCAATTAAGTAGCTTAGACACTTGTTGTTGCAGTGAGAAATAAAGGAAATATGCAATGAAGGTATCACAAACACCCGGAACCGAGAAAATGTCGAAATAGTGTTTTCTACATTGACCCGACTTAGAATTGAACCCGGGACCTCAGAGCCGGCAACACCATGGTGCAATGAAGGTGTCACAAACACCCAGACCTGAGAAAATGTAAGAAAAAATATTTCTTCATTGACCCGACTGAATATCGAACCCGGGTCCTCAGAGCCGGCGACACCATGGGAACCGGTATGGACCCCACACGTCCACGGACGTCGTGATAAGTCGACTAGTTTCCCACTTCTTAATAACTAATCTGAACCGGACAACGCCGATCAGAACAGTGAATTCTCATGCGGAATCAGAAACAATGAAGGCACCACAAACACCCAGAACCGAGAAAATGTCGAAATAGTGTATGCTACATTAACCCGACCGGGAATCGAATCCCGAACCTCAGAGTTGGCGACACTATGTACCACCGGCGTATAAACCATCCGTACACGAATGTCTGCGAATATTAACGAAACCTAACCTATGTTTCTTTCTAAGTGTAAACCGGTATCCGTGCGCGCAATCCTCGAAACTAGAAAATATCTTTCACACGTGTGGCGATACATGGGCCGGCCCACTTATCTGCCACCTGTTTTGCAAGCCGCTGCGAATTTCACCGCTCTACAGGGTGATTAAATATTGCCAATGTAATATGACACTTCCAGTTTGTGTTGTAGTCACCATAACCGAGTGGATGGGTGACCGGAATTCGAGTCAAAAGACCGGAGAACAATCCCCTGGGCTCGTACCAATAGGTTTTTTCAACAACTAACGTACCATTTATGTCGTTGGCTTGGTCATAACGACGGCGACCGTGTCACCACCAAAAAATGTCTTCGGTGGAAGGTGGGCCAAGAGAACTTAATTGTCTAGACCTCTGTCTAGTCCTGTATTGGGAATGGCGTAAAGATATTTTTTTCAGATAATTGTTTTCGACTTATATTCTAAGAAACTTAAAGAGGATTAATTTTAAATAGCTATTATAAGTAGTTATTTAGATTTAGGCGACCTCCGTAGACGAGTGGCATACAAGCCGGGTTTAATGATGTCACCAACTCCTCCGAGTTGGGTCTGGGATTCTGGGACTCTCGGGTCGATTCCTGGTCGGGTCAATCTAGAAAACACTTCTTCTACATTTTGACCTGTAAATGTTCTACATTTACAGGTCTGGGTATTTGAGGTACCTCCGTTGTTTCTGATTCCATATTACAAGTGCTTAAGCTACTTACGTTGGGATCTGAGCAATGAATGTGATATTGTCCCTATTAAATTTTTGTATTCTATGTATATGTGTGTTCACGCTTTCAGACAAATCAAAAAAAATTAGACAAATCGATTATTATTTATTACTGAAGAGTACACACAGTATAATATTACAAGTACATGCAAAGAAATATAGTAGATTTGGCAATTACAGTCCAAATTTTACATTTTGTTGCGTCATAAATATGTAGACGGATCTGTTTAAAATCGCAAACTTTTTAATATAACTTTGTAGATGTAAGGCATAAGTACAAATCTTTGGTATTAAAAAATGTATATCTTTCAGAACGCGTCTGAATTCAGAGAATCTGTATAATTTCAAATGAGTCCGTTATATTTCGCGGACGAAGCCGACAGCAGAAACTAGTGGAAACAAAAAATAATAGAAGAGGCTCGAATAAACTCAAGCGATAAACCTGAGAACCATCGGCTCGATGCTATCATGCATGAAATAGGTTAACAGTTCCACAATGTTGGTTTGAAACTATTTCGAAGTTGGATTTTGTTTTGTTTTGAATGACAAATCTCGTAATTCGGAGGTCTGCGCTCGGCAGTGGGTGGAAAAAAGTTTGTGTTATCATTTTTATACAGACATCAGTTCCTCGCATATATGAGACTATGATATTGTACATGAATAGTTCTAATTTTTTATTATTTATTTATGTACACACAACAACACAAAGAATATTAAAATAGAATATTTGTACAACGGCACTACTTATTCCTAAAAAGAAATACCTCCCACTAGTCCTATAAAGGAGAGATGTATATTATATGGCAAACTTGGTGCGTACATTACTAAACATAGACATACATATACTATATACAAATACTTCTACTCATATAAAATCGAAACAGTAGGAGAATCTCTAATGATAGGCGGTAGCGAATTCCACAACCTGACCGCGTGTACGGAAAATTTATTTATAGTTTTAAAGGCAGATTCTCTGTATTATGTGAGGAGAAATAAACGCATTATTATCATTTAATTAAGTACACACAATCACAAAACAAAACTGTGATTTATATATTAAAAGGTAATAAGAAAAGCCATGAAAATGGCCTTGGATTCCGATAGACGGCGAAATAACTATCTTAAAAAATACCAGACCAAAATCAAGCAGAACGGTGATGGGTACGGGGTCTAGGGTGCGAGGTACCGCATCGTCAGTCCACTTGCCAAGCGTATGCTTATGGGATATCCTATCTTACAAAATAGGCGTATGTCCCACAGTGGATTATTACAGGCCGTTATGTAAGTATGAGAAAACTATGTATAGCTTTTTTAACAATTTATTTGGAGTATTGCATTTTTTTAATAATACTAGCAATGCCAAGTAATATTACTAGTATTCCTGTTCACCACTCCAACTAAGCTGCAATGCTTGTGTCTGGAGTTGGTTTACGACAAAAGTCGAATGGCGGGCCCGAACCTGCGACGTCATGTTTTGCAGTCCGCAGCGATGCCATTAGGTTTTGTTTATGTATGAATTGTAATGGAGAGCACAAATTTTTATCGATATATAGTATATGTTTTAAATACATTAAACTAAATATAACAAAACTTCGTACAAGCACACACATACTGCCACTGTCAAATCTAAAATAGTCTGTTGTGAAATAGTCGTATAGAGTAGAGGAAATAGTAGTTGGTAAATAATTTAAAAATGTCGCCATTCAAAAATAAGAAAAAATTCGACTATTGTGCAGCCTACTAATATAGACACAACTCGGGGAACTTTCAAAACTTCTGTGTAGTTGATTAGATAAACATGGTTGAACTTTACGCTTGTCGGAGTTCAATGACTATTTTTAAAGCTAACATTTAAATCTGGAACATAGAGTATATTCTAGAATAGAAAATTATCAAAATTGGTCGTACATAGAGAACTTCGAGCGAGATAACGGGGAGTTTAATTACGAGTTCTAAAGTGAATAAAAGAGAAAAGAAAAACGTAGAAACGGCAGGAGAAAGCAAAAAGAGAAAGATGAAGTATAGCACGTGGAGAGTTAAATCATCAACCGAAGTAATCCTCCTCTTTTAATGTACGTTACGTAGACGTAAACGAGATAATACATATTTTTGGAACAACGTGACAGGTGGTGAGCCCGTCGCCACCTTATGTCCAAGCCAATGATATAATTCATACATAATTTTTTGAAAAAAAACCCCTTGGTACGACCTGCGGCCTGCCACCTGGGGACCGAACTCGGTTCTCTTGACTCCAATTCCAACCACCCGACCGGCTATCGGGACTTTTGCAATCCTTATTCACGTATAAAAGCATTCTAATTATACGAACCAAAATGAAACCGTCTCATTAACATCGTACATGGTAATCTAATTATAAATTTCAACAATTAAAAGATATTTGATTACAAACGCACAACCTCGTTCTGGAATCCTAAGCAGAGGGAATCTTACAAAATGTGCAAATCATATTGTACTCGCAACGATTAGGAAATTTCATTCCCATTGCTTCTAACAAAGGCTTCGCGGCGTGAATTAGGAAAAATAAAATAAAATAAAATATTTTCAAGCAATTCCCAATACAGGTGTAGACAGAGGTCTAGTCTAGACAATTAAGTTCCTTAGACCCACCTTCCACCGAAGATATTTTCGGGACGACGTGACAGATGGTGAGCCCGTCGCCGTCTTTATGTCCAAGCCAACGATAAATTCGTACATAAGTTTTTGAAAAAAACCCATTGCTACGAGCCTGCCACCTGGGTATCGAACTCTGGTCTCTCGACTCGAAATTCGGCTATCGTGACTTATTAGGAAAAAAATAATATTTCAAGTGATCGTTACACTGCCTTAACTGCCTTAATACATAATATGATATTGAGAAGATAAACGTCCCGATAGTTGGTACTGACCCTGCTTTCGAAGCGAAGTGTTGATATGATATGATATATCCTCACGCAATTCCTAATACAGGGATAAATAGAGGTCTAGTCTAGACAAGTTCCTTCGATCCACCTTCCACCGAAGATATTTTTGGGACAACGTGACAGGTGGTGAGCCCGTCGCCGTGTGAAGCGAAGTGTTGCAGGTTCGAAGTCCGCATGAATATTTGTATGTGCGTGTATATATTAATGTTTTTCCACACAAAATTATTTACTATTTACCAAACGATAGTACCAAAATCTGTTTCTACTCCGTTAGAGGAACCTCATTACGAAATTTTTTTAATCTACCACGATTAAAAAGTGACCATCAATAAACGAATGTTATATACATTCGTTTATTACCACCACACAGGTGACCACAGAGGTGATATTTTATTAACTTCACTAAGTAATTAAATTATTAGTTACTGATAAAGATCACCCTGTATAACCACGTACGAGTAGCGATTATAGGTGCGCCACCTATGCGTGGAAATCACTCGATCTTGTCATCGAACTATCTCGAATTATGACTTTCTATGTGAAACTTAAAAGCCGCGTTTGGTTTGTGCTCTGGGCACTCAGGGCTTGAATGATTTGGATTCGATCTAAGGGTAATTAAAACTGTTATCAGCAGTATAAAATTTCGAAATTTTATCACGAATTCGTTTTTAAAGATATACATTGTGACGGCATTTTGACGGCCTCGCAAGAATGGCGCACATACCCGTTTTCATTGTGTCGCCAACTCTGAGGTCCCGGGTTCGATTCCCGATCGGCAAATAGGAAACACGTTTTCTAAATTCTCTCGAGTCTAATTGTTTGGGGTACCTGCGTTGTTTCTGATTCCATAACACAAATGCTTAAGCTGTGTAAGAGAAATGTGTCGTTGTCTCTATCTATGTACGTATTCATTTATTATTGCTATTTATTTATTTCAATACAGTATATGTACATCCTAAAAAAGTAGACACCAGGGCCGAGTGGCTAGGTGGTCGGAAACCCCGAATTCGATCCATTGGAGGGAGTCTCATACTAATGAACTTTTTCTTGTACTTGTACAATTTCTTCAGTAGATTGACACTGGCGGCATAATTAAGTTTCGTTGAAAATTAAGTTTAAAGGCACTCAAATTTACCCAACTATTGGTAAATTACATATAGATATAAAAGGAACCATTGCAAACTCTCTTTATATTTCTACAATATTCTCAGAGATAAAAGAAACATTCTAATGCTGATGAGGTCTCACCGAGCATCGAACCATAGATAGCTATAGCACACGGTTCTATGCTGATGCATAGAACCGTGTGGTATAGCTGTAAAACTTGGCCGTCCGTTTTCTTCCAATGTGTGCCGTAAGAATCCATTGACAAATTAACAAGGACCTTGTCCTTCCTATAACCGATAGATGGAAAGGTAACCATCACAAAACATACCAGACTAATTTTCAGCGGACCTAAGGTACAAAATCTGGTACTGCAGTCATAAATCCGGTTGAAAGGCGTGACAAGTATGGCCATTACGAGAGAAGTCTTTGCCTTACAGTGGACTTTCACAGACCGTTGCATATGTATGTAGTCAAATCAAATCATTTATTCGAAGAAACAAGAACAGAGATTGGTTTATATATAGTATTTTTTTAATCTATCACCGTAATATAAGATAAGGTAATGGAGAAGAAATAGGCAAATGAAACTCCGTAGGAATCCATTTTTTTATGGCGATTCGAAATAAATATTTTTTTATGAAAAGCATTAGTGCGATCTCGAGCGGCTATTATCATTCACGTATTCATTTATTTTATAATAACCCTTATAACCGTATAAATATTTTCTTTAATTAATTTCTTAACCCTGTTTATACGCAGGTTTTGTAAATTTAGTGGAATTTTTTTTAGAAGTGCATATGAGGAGTCTAGAAAGGAATGAATCTTTATTCAGTTTATGTTTCCTAAAATATTTTCATTTACACCCCATATTTAGGCATCTTATCGTGACCGGGTTCCAACATACAAAAATAACACCTGTAAAAGTTTACTGTAGGATGTAGTTATCTCCCGTAAGGGAGGGCTATACTAAAATCATCATGCTAGGATTAGCGAACGCATTAGCAGACCTCTTGAACCTCAAACGACGCACGTCACCAATATAGTTAATTTGAACCTGATTAGTGGTTTACCCAATGCTCTAATTGTAATTATTTTAAATACTTAAAACTACATAATAAGCATAAGACTACTTACAATGATACGCACAAATCCAGAACAAAATGCGCGGGAACACACAAAATTAACACAACAGATTAAAAACACCGAGTTCCACACACAAACACTGATCTGTTGTTGTTATGTCCAATTTAAAGTTTTAAATCGAATTGTGTGATACACTACGTAAAATATTTGCCGAAGGTGTAAGCTGCACCTAGTCTAAACTATAGATCGCGCGTGTGAGTAACATGCAGTCTTGACGTCGAGTGAGCAGATGAAAGATGTAAGCTTTGGACATTAAGCGCGCGGCGTGAAAGCTTGAACGGTATTAAGCGTGACTGAAAAAATTAAATAATTTAAGTCTCCAAAAAGTGTTTGTTAAACTTTCATACTTAATTATTTACTAAACAATCTCCTTAAATAAGGTCCTCTGCAGGTGATACAGCTCTGCCATAAGGAGAATATACTGTATTCGCAACAATAACTAGACAATCCCTCTTAACTTAACCGCTGCTGCCCATCACCAATTTGCTTAATTTTGCCTTTTTTAGACACTTTTTGCGCCATTTTTCAGTAACCACTATTATTTTCAAAGTTTGCCCTTAGTCTCATTTCACGATACAATATGTAGAGACTAATATCGATATAATATGTTGAGATATTTTGTACTTCTGTGGTTCGTCCGGTGAGTAATGTTACCGGAGGCCCATGTTTATCCACTTTCTTTGCATCTTCTCCATCGGCAGCTCCTTTAATTTTGCTAGTTTAGATGAGCATCAGTAGTCTATTTATTACGATCAGATTGTCTCGAATAGGAAGTGAATGTCAGTACTATTGATGTTAGAGTTTTCTTCGAGAAAACCTTAGAGTGGAGGAAATTTTGAGCATGTGTTAATAATAGAGTGCCTAAATCTATATATAATTTCACTGTGTTTTTATTTACTCAATGGCGCTAGCAATTTCAATACCATAAAATAATTGTAAAACATTTTTTGTCGACTCGAAAGTAACTTTATTGGTATTCCTTGCGTACATTATCTAAATACTAATAAATAAATAAATAAATATCTTAACGATCAAGCCAACGATATACTCCGTACATAACTTTTGAAATACTCTTGACTCTTGACTCGAAATTCCGACCACCCAACCACTCGGCTATCACGACTTTTTTTTCAATACCAATAAGTAAATATTTCTATAAGCAAAGATTATATTGCTATAAACAAAGATATAATCTTTGCTTATAGAGATCGCCATATCGATACTAAAATTAAAAACTAAATAGTCACACGTTGCATACCGCGATCCGTTAACAGGTGGATAAAGGGAGCTACCGCACAGTCGCGCGCCGCACGGTCGCACTCGACGTACCCGCTTCGATTCCCGTAACCAATGGATTAGCGGTGATTTATGGCGTCTCTTTACAGTGCTTTCAACCATTAAGTGATGCGACAACTGAATCAAACTGTTCGATATTTAAAATTACAAGCTCATGGGGCGGTGTGTACGCTTCTACAACAAAATCCTAGCCAACGTGCAGAGACTGCCTATTTACAGGTTAAATAAATGTGGTAGACAGAGGTCTAATCTAGACAATTAAGTCCCTTCGACCGGCCTTTCACCGAAGATATTTTCGGGACAATGTGACAGGTGGTGAGCCCGTCGCCGCCTTTATGTCCAAGCCAACGACATAATTCATACATAAGTTTTTGAAAAACCTAGTAGTACGAGCCTGCCACCTGGGGATCGAACTCGGGTCTTTCGACTCGAAATTCCGACCACCCAATAACTCGGCTATCGATACTTTATTTGGTTCAAGGAGTTTATTAAAGACAAACTTTAAAAAAAAAAAGGGTTATACTACAAACGAATACGATAATAACCCTTAATGAGTTGATCGCATCCACGCTAAAGCAAAAAAAAAAAAAATACAATATTGGACATAGAGTAATTAGAAACACTAATTATTCTATGTCCAATGTGGTATTTCCTTCTTTTTAAAAAAAAATTACAAAGAAGAGTACAATCGCGGAGTTTCTTTTGCCTATTTCTTCTCTGTCAAGGGTCTATGGGGTTCCTCGTTACGAAATGGAATGGATGGCAGATATTTTTTTTAATTAATGTAATTGTGTATACTATGTAGATGGTTTGATTTGAAAGGATGATTGGAAAGGTGGTTAAAACCTAAATATTGTACTGTTGCGTATGATATATAAGCAATGTTGGAAGAAAAGGGGGAAATAGCTCGTAAAGCTTTTTTTATAGATCAGAATGAATGAGCTGCCCACAGGATAGTAAATGCTTACCATCAAATACTTAGTATTTTAGAATGTTGTAGTAGCATCAGATAGAGATTTAGTATTTAAAATATTGGCGACCACAATATGTTACAAATATGCTAAGCATCGAGCTTGTTAAAAAATGTTTGGCACTTTACTTTTGCGCCTGGTAGTGATAAAACTTTTTAGAAGGTACGAAGAATTGACGACCTCCGTAGACGACTAGCGTACACGCCGCTTTTCATGGTGTCACCAGCTCAGAGACCCCGGGTTTGATTCCCGTTGTCTCTGCTTCCATAATACAAGTACTTAAGCTGTTTACTTTGGGATCAGACGAACGTACGAGATGTTGTCCCTATTTATGTATGTATTTATTGACCTATTTATAAATAATAAATCAATCTCATATAACTCAATCATATACTAAATATTTGATTGAGTTAGATTCTATAGAAATACGTATACAAATACAAATTAGATTTCACATCTTGTATCAAATTTTTAATAAAAAAATAGATTATCCTAAGTGACCTATTAACTTCTAGTGAAGATGAGTGTTCTAATGAAGTGTAAGTGTAACTTCATGCAGTGTTAGCCCTGAGGACTGTGATGGAATTTATTATAGACTGTGATTACACTTAAACGGCAATAGCCTAATGATTGAGGATGCGAACTGTGAAAAATAACGTCGCAGGTTCGGGCCCGCCATTCAACTATTGTAGGGAACCACTCCAGGCACAAGAATTGCAGCTTAGTTGGAGTGGTTAACTGGAATACTAGTAATGTTAATTACCGTTGCTAGTATTATTTTTATTAAAGAAAAACACCATCTCTCTTATCTTTGAAACCGCACGCTAACTGCTAATACTCTGTTATTTGGAGGCAAAAAGGAGGAAGAGTGCAGTAATGAGACCCTGACAACACTTACACACGAACACCTTTTCTTGGATCTTGATTAAATTTGAAGACTAGATATTATATGTAAAAGTTATATTATGGATACAGAATACTTTACTTTGATTAACATTTTTTACGACATGTACTTGTATTTGTCACGATAGCTTAGTGATTGAGTGATCGGAATTCGTGTCAAAATACCGAGTTCCATCCCGGTGTGGTAAGCTCGGACCAAAGTGTTTTTTCAAAACTAATGTTATAGAAAACACCTTCTCTATATGTTCTCGAGTCTAAGCGTTTGTAGTACATTCGTTATTTCCGATTTCATAACACAAAAGGTTTATCTAATTGCTTTGAAATTAGAGCAATGTACGTAACTTTAACTATGAGTGTATTTATTTTCAAGACATCCCTTGGTCGCCTCTTACGACACCCTCTGAAAGAAAGGGGTATATTGTTATTTTGTATCTAAACGGCATAAATTGTATAACAAAATCATCATAAACATATTAAACGAACAATCATTAACATAATTATTACACTATATTATAATACCCAAGGCCGGTTGGTAAATCATTCTTTTGTCTTTGAGAATAATATATATTTCCTAATAGGTTTTAATTGTTAATTGTATCATAATATATTAGCGGCCTCGCACTGAGGTTAATTAGTGCGAGGGAAGTAAAAAAATCTGCGCTGTTTCCGATGGTTCCTTGTAATAATTTGTTATTTATTACATAATTATATACAGGGTTGTATAAATTAAACAACGTACCCTTTAAGCATATAATTAATATTAATGTAGTTGTTATTATGTAATTTTTATAAACCGACTGCAAAAAAGAGGAGGATCAATTCGCTTGTATCTTTATTTATGTTTGTTACCTCATAACTCCTTCATGTGTGGACGGTTTTCGAAAATACTTTTATTATTTGATGGGGTATAATTCCAATTAGGTACTATTGTCACCACGTCAGGATCTGATGATAGAATCCCAAGGAAATCAAGAAAATTACTCAAAACTTTGAGTATTACTCTTTTGCGATCAAATTATGTCTATGAGGCAGTAATATACGGTTTGTTCACTTATACAGCTCCGTATGATTAGAAAAGAATTGTACAATATGCGTAAATCTAAAAATAAAGAAGCAATTTATGTGATGATGTCTCTATCTATATATGTATTTATTTATTATTATCATCATTATTGTGGCGTGGTCTTAACCCACTGAACGGTAAGGATCTCCTTAAGTTATCCACTCAAATCAACTCAATTGCGTACTCGAAGTTACGGTTTTGTACACTAAAGATAAAAATAAAATCTTCACGCCATTCCCAATACTGAGGTAGACAGAAGTCTTGACAATTAAGTCCTTTCGACCCACGTTCCACCGAAGGTATTTTTGGGACAACGTGACTGGTGGTGAGCTCGTGGCTATCGTTATGTCCAGGCCAACGATATGCATCGTATATAGGTTTCGAAGAAAAAACATTGGTTTGGGCCTGCGACCTGGGGATCGAAGTCGGGTCTTTCGACTCGAATTCCGATCACCCAACACGGCTGTCGTGACTTCCAAACTGTATAAATTTGTAAAATCAATTCATCTTTTATTCGAAGAAAATAAAAATACTACTATTTAATTTTGTTATGCTTTCGTTACATAAATGATTTTTTATGCATCCAATCAATAAATATGTTAGAAAGCGACGGCTAAATAAATATTCTGCCTAATGTAAGACGACATCGGACAGAGTCTGTGACGGCTTAGAGGAAGTCAACGACCTATTCATCTCAGATAAGTAGATACGCTATATATACCAAGGTATTCCATGCTACTCTAATGACCAATGAGTTTTTCAAAACTTGTGTTCGATTTATATCGTGGGCTTGGATATAAAGACGGCTTGACAGGCTCACCATCTGTCACCTTGTACCAAAAAACAGTCTCCAATGAAAGGTGGAAAGGACTTAATTGCTGGACCCCTGTCTACCCCAGTATTAGAAACAGTGTGAAGGTACTGTTCTTCGTATGAAAAGTCGAATTAATTTAACAAATTTACACAGTTTGGAAGATATACATGAAATTTTATTGGTCCCTTATTTTGAAGAAACACGCTTGTCTGTGGAAATACGATACCCTCACTTTGAACACTTAGTTACAGGACCCAAAATTACTAACGGTTTTATTGTGACATGTAAGGTGTAAATCCGCTTGCCAAGCGTGTGGCTTATAATAAATCCTTCTTAGGAGGAAGTTTCAACTAACGCTGAGATTGAAATACGTGAGTGTGAAGAGCTTGGTATCAATTGGTTGGTATGGTACAGAGCAGTCTGGTAATGCGGTGATGAGCTGTGACCAGATCTAGGCTGAGTTGAGATGCACAGCGCCAGTGCCGCAGTGTTAACCTGAGGATTCATCTGAGGAGATTAGGAAGCACCCGTTACTCTGACGGTAGTCTAGTGCAGTGATTGGGTGTACATCTATGTTGGTGACTCGTTTTTGGGTGGTTGCCGTCGTTTAGCTGTGAGATCACGTCGGGGACCAGTATGGCGGATGATGTTATGCAGGAAAAGGGTAGCTACCCGCCGGATCGGAGAAGGTAGTAATTTTGTTACGTGAATTGTCCTCCACGTATGATATGCAGTGTACTTTACAATCCGATGAGAAAATCTAACGATCTTCTTCGTCTTATGGGATAGAGAGAGAGTGAACTAAAGTTTTATGCATGATTACCGACATTACCTTACAACCATACACATTACAATTCCATTTACTTATAGACCCATTACATTCATAACCATAGAGAATTATAAAGCTATTAATAATAGTATAACGTTATAGTTTGTTTATCCCTAAATATAAAAAATATATAAATTAAAAAAACTGTGGCCGTAACTTTAGAAAAGCAAATACAAAATGCCTCTATTTCACCCTGGAATTCTGTGCAGTACGCATAACTTAAACTGTTAATGGCGATACAAATTCGTAAAGCAACAAAAATCAAGCCTTGCCAACTATAGGGTGAGAAACGCTACCAGTCCCCCTTAGTCTACGATAAAGAGATCGGTGCATCTATGTAACAACTCCTTTCTCTTTGCTGAATAAAAAAATATGAAACATCAGTATATTTCAGAATTAAACATTAAACATGAGCACGACAATATCAACTCAATTAAATTATATACGAAAATAATTACCGTTAAAATGACCATCAGAATTTCTTTCGAGTTTACTATTACCTCCAAATTAATAAATGTCATAGCTACGGACAGATAAAAAAACGGACAGTCCGAGAGTGTAGATTGAAAAGTTTATCTATGTTAATAAGTTGAGAACAACTTATTACCTAACAACCTGAAAAACACTTTCGTTTTTAATCAAAAGCGCCCAATAGGCAGTGTTCGGATTACGTGGTATTGCGTAAGTTCAAAAGAACTGGGCGCGACATTATTCCGTTTTTATGTACGGGTTCCGTCTGACGAAGTTTTTTTTTTAGGCGTGTTAGGTCAATTTTTGTATAATTAAACAAGATCTCGTTACCGACATACTAATGCTCATATCGATAATGTTGGTTAAAGCTGGATATATAAAAATAGGTTTAAGTTTAAAAAGGATGAAGTCGTAATTATTGAAATTCATTGTTGTATGAATTTCAATATTTACGATGAAACAATGAATTTTCATAGAATTAATTGCAACTATTAATTATTCGTTTTATATAAATTGTACGTAATTGATATCCAAATAAACAGAAAACCTATGTACGATTTATATATCGTTAGCTTGGACGAGCCACGATAGCCGAGTGGGTGGGTAGTCGGAATTTCGAGTCAAGAAACCCGGATTCGATCTCCAGGTGGCAGACTCGTACCAATGGGTTTTCAAAAACTTATGTACCAATTCATTGCATTGGGGTCATTGTAGAAGCGTGCTCGTCGCGACCCCTGCCAGCCCTTTTCAGGGCTGCAATTCTACACAGCTGCGCACCCATGCCAACGAGGGTTAGGGCGTCCCCCCAAGGCGACGCACACCAGTTCGTCCCCGATGGTGTGAAATGCAGCGCGCAAAGCGGCGATGGGGACCGCCACCCGTCACGCACAGCCCGACACGGCGGAAGGTGGAGGACGGAGTGCAGAGTTGGCACGTGGAATGTTAGAGGAGGCATGAGAGATAAGACGAATGAGTTGATTGAAATAATGAAAGAAAGAGAATTAGATGTCGTGTGTTTGTCGGAGACCAAGCGGAAGGGCAGTGGTACTGAAGAGCTCCCTGGCGGGGCGTTAGCTCTATGGTCCGGAGTCCCGGAGAGCGAGAGCGCCTGCCAGGGAGGGGGGTGCTGCTGTCGTCTCGGTTGGTCGATGTTATGACTGAATATAAGGTTGTGAACTCGAGACTTCTCTGGGTTCGCTTTAAATTGGGACTGACGAAGTTATTCCTTTTGGCTGTTTATGCGCCGGTGGCTTCGTCGTCCAGAGCTGAGCTGGAGGAGTTTTGGGAGAATGTAAGAGAAGTTCTAGACTTGGTTAGAGGAAACGAAAGAATTGTTGTATGTGGTGATTTGAATGGATGGGTTGGTACCGCTCGGCCAGGGTACGAGTCGGTGCTTGGAATGTTTGGCGATAAAAGGGTTAACGATGCTGGCAAGCTTATACTGGCTGTATGCAAGGAAAGGGGTCTTCTTGTGACAAACACTATGTTTAGTCACAAGAAAATCCATATGTATACTAGAACAAGAGAGAATGAGAGAAGTATGATCGATTTGTTCCTGGTGGATGACCGACTGCGAAAACAGGTGATGGATACGCGAGTGTTCCGAGGTGCTGACCTGGGAACGGATCACTACCTAGTGATTACTAGATTTAGGGGTCTGTTCGCGGGTTGGCGCCACCGGACGGCGATACCAGAACCACAGTCGGTCGGTAGCATCCTAAGCTGGAAGCTTCAGGAAGCGGACACTAGGAATAAATATCAAGCAAGGGTAGCCGAAAAGCTGGACAGCATTGGTGTTAGGAAAGAATGGGTGGAAGAAATATGGCAGAGCCTTAGAGATGGAATGGTTAGTGCAGCGGAAGACGTGTGTGGAACTGTGAAAAGAGGTAGTAGTAAAAAGGGTGATGCATGGTGGAATGACGAAGTGAAAGAAGCTGTAAATAAGAAGAAGAAAGCATGGTTAGACTACTTGGCCTCTAGTAATGATAAGGATATGAGAGAGAAGAGGAAAGAAAGATACAAGCTCCAGAAAGTTCACAGGAAAGCATTGATTGAGGAAGTGCGTGAAAGGAGTAGAATGGAAGCGGACGAAAGGTTGTCGCACAACTTCAAGGAGAACTCCAAACTCTTCTGGAAAGAGGTTGGAAGGACCCGGAGTGGTGCGACAGCCTTAAGAATGAATAAAGTGCTTTCGGGAACCAATGACGTCCTCTCAGAAAAATCGGACGTCATGCAGCGATGGAGCGAATTTTATAGAGAGATGTATGCGTGTGATAATCTTAGTGGGGGATCCGGGGGTGACGCCGTGACTGGTACGCCAGACTCGGACCTCGATGACACTTAGGTCATCAGTATGAAAGAGATTGAATGTGCGATTAGAAGTTTGAAATGTGGTAAGGCTGCGGGACTAGACAGAGTTACTGCTGAAATGGTCAAGTATGGTGGGCCACGCGTCTGGGACAGCTTTCATCTGCTGTGCATATTGTGCTGGCGAACGGGGGCTGTTCCGGATGATTGGCGATCCGCGGTCATTGTGCCTTTATATAAAGGTAAAGGTTCACATTATGACTGCGGGTGCTATCGGGCGATCAGCTTGACCAGTTTAGCAAGTAAAGTTTACTCGAAGGTTTTGACACGTAGGATGCAAGATAAATCGGAAAGATTTCTATGGGAGGCACAATGCGGATTTAGACCTGGAAGAGGATGCACGGATCAAATGTTTTCTCTCCGCATGATCATGGAGAAGCTTCTGGCTGCTAACCAGAAGATTTTCTGTGCTTTTGTGGATCTTGAGAAAGCATTTGATAAGGTTGTAAGGAAGAAAATGTGGGAACTGTTGCCGGGGTATGGTGTGGATAGTCGATTGCTAAGGGCTGTGCAGTCACTTTACTGTGACTGTAAAGCCTGTGTGCGGGTAGGGCATGATCTGTCACCCATGTTTAGCGTCCAAACGGGCGTAAAACAGGGTTGTGTCATGTCTTCCTGGCTATTCATACTGTATCTCGACAGCTGTTTACAGAAGCTGAAAGATAGCTGTTTGGGTGTGAAATTGGGTGACATAAAAGTAAATTGTCTGCTTTATGCTGATGATGCAGTGCTTATAGCACCATCAGAGGCAGAACTGCAGGCATTAGTCACGTGTATGAAAGAAGAATGTGAAATTAATGGTCTCCGTTTGAATGCTAATAAAACTAAGGTTCTGGTATTTGAAAGGGACGAAGAAAGAACGAAGTGCGAAATTTGGGTAAATCAGGAATGTCTAGAACAGGTGAATGAAATTGTATACTTGGGGAGTGCGTTTAGCCGGGATGGAAGATGTGATTTAGATGTGGACAGGCGTGTCGCTGCCGGGAACAAAGTCAATGGTGCCCTGACTGCGTTAATCAAAAGGCAAGGCGTTGTGAAAATTGCACGACGTGCAATACATAACGCAGTGTTGGTACCGACTTTGTTATATGGCAGCGAAACCTGGGTATGCCAGAAGAAGCATAAAAGCAGGTTGAATGCAGTGGAGATGCGATCTCTTCGTAAAATGTGCGGCCTTACCATGGCCGACCAAAAGCGAAACGAAGAGATTCGCAATATGGCAGGTTTGAAAGATGACCTTGTCTCAAAATGGATAAGGGCGTGCTTCGATGGTTTGGGCACGTAGAGCGAATGAGTGAAGACCGAATGGTGAAGAAAATATATAACACGAAAGTTAATATTAAAAGGTGTCGAGGTAGACCGAGATTAACTTACGAAGACCATGTGAGCAAATTGCTCGAAGAGAGGAGGGTCAAGAGTACTCGGATACCTAGACGTGCATGTATGAAGAAGATGATGAATCTGAAAGAAGCGAAAGAAGTATGTAGGGATCGTGACACTTGGCGATCTGTTCTCTCTGGCTACCCCGTCAGGGATTGTGCGTGAAGATAAATAAATAAAAATAAATATATTATGTACCAATTATATCGGTGGCTTGGACATTGAGATTGCGACTGGCTCACCACCTGTCACGTTGTCCCATAAAAATCGTCGGTGGAAGATAAGTCGTAACTACTTAATTGTCTAGACCTCTGTCCACCACTTTACAGGGAATGGCGTGAAGATGTTTTTTGGACATAAAGACGGCGTCTGTCTCACTACCTTTCAGGTTGTCCCAAAAATTGCTTCGGTGGAAGGTGGATCGAAAGGACTTAATTGTCTAGACTTCTATGTACTCCTGTATTGATAATGACCTCAAGATATTTTTTTATAATATGCGGTGCTTGTAGATAAAGAACCCTAAATTTTGAAGGGCCCAACGCGTCGGGTGTGTTCGGGATGCTGAGAGAGGTGACCCGCGCCGACTTTCTCCGGTCTTGGGAGAGCGGAGGCGCTCCCTCTCATCTCGCCGACTTGTAGCGACTGATGCCACAGCGCGTGATGAATAGGATATAAATTGTCGGTGTATTATTAACCGACTTCAAAAAAGGAGCTCCTTATCGATTCGTCGATTGTTTTTTATACTTTCAATTTCTTGATGCATTGAATACTCGACCACCGTGATAGATTTTCGTACACACCGGTTTTTTGAAGTGTCGCCACCTCTGATGACCCGGGTTCGATACCCAGATGGATCTAGAAAACTGTGGTATTTACATTGTTTCTGTATCAATAATACAAGTACTTTGGCTACTTTGTGATGTGAACAATGTGTGTGATGTTGTCCCTATCTATCCAGAATAATTTTAAGCATAAATATCATTTATACCTTGTAATGTATTACTTTTGCCCCGAACTTTGCATTACTTAATTACTGGAAATTTACAAAAAAATATCTTCACACAATTCCCAATACTGGGGTAGACAGAGCTTCTAGTCTAGGCAAATAAGTCCCCGACGCCGTCTTTATGCCCAAGCCAATATATACATATTCGTACATAAGTTTACATTTACATAGTTTACATATTCGTACATAAGTTTTTGAAAAACCCTACCAATGGGTTTTGCCCCTGCCACCTGGGGCTCGAACTCTAGTCGCTTGACTCGAAATTCCTACCACCCAACCATTCGGCTATCGTGACTCTTCAAATAAATTACAAATAGAAATACACTTATAAAAAGGAAAAAAACCCGTTGTCTCTGGGGATATTCGATTTCATGTATTCATTTTAGCTGAGATTCGAACTGGTCACATTTTTGCAGCCAAATGTATCATGCTTACGAACGGGCGCCACTTGTGTGATTATCTCGGGTGAAGCGAAAGAGGTATGTAAGGATCGCGACACTTGGCGATCTGTTCCCTTTGGCTACCCCGTCAGGGATTGTGCGTGAAGATAAACAAATAAATAATCATTTTTTTATTCCAAAATAAAAATCTAGTTACAACGTTACTTCTAAGTTACTCCTTGTAACATCACCTATTTGCCAGTGAAAGTCCTGTTGAAATCGGTCGAGCCGTTTCAGAGATCAAAAAGAGAGAGACAGACAAACATTTTTATTAAAGTACATTAGCAAGTACAGTAGTAGTAGCATTTAGTGATAAGCTATATAATTTAAATTACGAACACACACTTCAATTTTATTTATATTTTGCTCGTGAGACTCGTCTTTTTGTCACTGTAAAATATCCTTAATATAAAAGATAGCAAAAATGATTCTTACGATTTTTCTTGTATCTATCACTTCTGCTTCAAAGAAACATAATTACGAGATTTTATATTAAAAAAAAAAGTAGTTATTGACAAATTAAAATTTATGTTCCTACAGTCTAAAAATAAAGATTTCGATGCACTCCCCTGAGCCACTCCAGTGTAGTGGTGCAAGCTTTCCGTTTAAAAACAAATCAATATTTAAATTATAATCTTTATCCAAAACAAATTATCATGCGGCCATAACAGCGAGTTCGTGTACTTAATTACAAAAAGCCAGTCGATACACCGACAGCTTTTACTCTCCGAAACTTTGATATACTTTCCAATCGTTCGCACTTGTCAGTTTTATATCATCACGCAATTTCGTACTGGGGTAGGCAGAGGTCTATACCTTTCGATCTGATTTCCAACGTAGCTTATTTGAAAAAAAAATCTTTCCTTTTCTTGGTTGTGGAACTCGAGTCTTTTGATTATCATCTACCAACCACTGGGCTATTGTGGCGCTCTTTTATTTTTTTGTCTTCACTGAATATCCCAATCCCGGGTTTTGAAGAGGTCTTCACAATGAATTCCTTTTTTGTGCCAAGGTTTACTCGAATCGATTTGCCATAATCGCCACTCTTGGTAAGCGGATTGACGATCAGCGCCTGGCACCTCAGACGCTGCTGCCCATCATCGGTCTTCGTTTGGTACTTTTATGATGAAGTTGTTGGTGATTAGTAACTATGTTACCATCTGTGCATTTATTCAAAATCTTCAGATACTAATGTTCCTGAAGATTTTGAATAAATGCAACTGCACCCGCAGCATGCCTAACACCAGGTCGCTTTGAATGACGTCCACTAAAAAGGTCTGATTTTAAGTCTAGATAATATTGAGCATCTGCGGTTTTCAGTACCGCCTGGTTGGTAACACATAGATAAATTCACATTGCTCTGATCCCAAAGTAAGCCGCTTAAACACTTGTATTACTTAATCAGAAATAACGAAGGTAGAAAAACACCCAGACCCAACAAAATGTAGAAAAAGTGTTTTCTACAGTGACCCGACCGGGACTCGAACCCGGGACCTAGCGACACCATTAAAACCTGTGTGTACGCCACATGTCTCTGGAGGCCACCAAACACTATCTGGAGAGATACCTTCATATTCATAGTACAATATGGAGATATTGTACTATGAATATGACGGCAACAACATAGGTGGCGTTCACCCGGCGATAGTTTTGGGCTTAATGCCTTCGTTACAGCTTAATTTAAGATTCAAGCTAAGAATATATAGCTCTTTGACTTGGATAATTTAAGTCCATTGCGAAAAACATAAAATATCGGTTCAATATTAAACTGCCGCAAATTACTAATAAAATTAAACATATTAAGAATGTTAAAGTCACGATAGCCGAGTGGATGGGTGGTAGGAATTTCGAGTCGAGAGACCCGAGTTCGATCCTTAGGTAGCAGGCTCGCACCAATGGGTTTTTCAAAAACTTATCTACGATTCACATCGTTGGCTTGGACATTAAGACGGCGGCGGGCTCACCACCTGTCACGTTGACCCGAAAATATCATCGGTGGGAGGTGGGTCAAAGGGACTTTTTTTAAATAGAAAAGGGAGGCAAACGAGCAGGTGGCTCACGTGATGGTAAGTGATTACTGCTGCCTATGAACACCCGCAATACCAGAGGCATAGCAGATGCGTTGCCGGCCTACGTGCGAACCCCCCCCACCCCGACCCCAGAAGTGGGGGAGGGGGGTGTGTGGGCCTCGGTTAACCTGCACTCACCAGACGAAACGCAGAAGTTTGTTAGACTTCTACTTCACGCCTGAATTCTGTGAGATCGTGGTACTTCCCCGATCGAGCCGGCCCATTCATGCAACAACAAAAGCTGATGCGTGGCTCTACCACTGTTAACACTTACTTAATTGTCTAGACTAGATTTCTGTCTACCCCTGTATTTGGGAATTGCGTGAAGATATTTATTTATTACTTATTATTATTAAAAATGTTTTTCATATTTACTTAAACATTTATTAACTCACTCTTATGTTTATTTTTATTTTCGCTAAAAAGACATGAGTTAATTACAGTTGTATTACATCGATATCGAACAATAACACACATCACTACATAATGTTTTATTATTACGTCATTGCAGCCCACCGCTAACATTTACACAAACATATGTGCGTTCAGTTGCAAGATATCGTGTTGACACAACATTCTTTGTATCGATATTTCGCACCTGTCAACAGATCCGCGCACCCAAACCGACGGACACGGTGAAAGTGAACGTTCGCGACACTAATTTATAATAAATCTCGATGTCGAGACGCGGGTGAAAGGGGATGGCGGTGTAAGCGGTTTTTTTTATCGATGATTGACTGACATCACTTATGCGATTATCGGTTTTAAAATAGGCAGGACACAGGTTTCTCTTAACGGCCAATGATTACCAATCACCGACCAATGGATCTGTAACCAGTATCCCTCTCATACGTCCTCCTCTTTCTTCTCATCAATCTCACATCTATAAAGAAGCGATGTAGAACTTCGCTATGTAACAGAATTCTCACTGGTGTCATTTTGGATTCAGGAAAAATGGTTCTAGAGTACGAGTATATGACCTTGTAAGATACGTGTGGAGATGGAGTGACGACTTGAAAAATGTTGCAGGAAATCGATTGATGCTAGTGGTTGCAGACCAGACTTTGTGAAAAATTTTGGGGAGGCCTACTTTCTGCATTCTTGGTAAAGAAGAAGAAGCAATAAGAAGGCTCCGCTTCTTTTCGTAGTTTCGGACCTATTGGAGTTTCCGCCAGCGCAGCAGGCGTCCCGCGAAACTAGTCGATACCTACACCGATTATTTTTACGTGAGTTTAGCCGTTTTTAATTAGTGGATCGGATACAACTTTAAAAACGTTTTAATTTATTTAATTAATAATGTAATTGTATCCGATCTTTGCCAGCATGGGCATAGCGTGGGCTTTTATTCTATTTTAATACGTCAGCCCCATCATACCCTGATATAAAGTTTTGTATCAACATTCATTTATAAAAACTGAATGCCACAATCGAGAGATTGAATCATTGATGCTGCATGACCATGGTAAATATGCTTTTCGCTGCTTCAGAGTTTGGTTCAGCTAATATCGCCTGAACTCCTCCAACGTCCACTCTATTTATGTTTTGTCTTTGCATCAATGATTCTCTCTCTTTCTCGTGTTTCACACATTCCACAAGTATGTGATTTACATCTTCCACTAAACCATGTCACGATTGGAAGAACTAATTTTCCCCATCAGGTAAGCAAATTTATTTGAAGGTTAATTATAAGTAGTTAATGCCCCTCCGACAAAGAGGATTTGCGACAGTCACCGCGCTTGACTGATAGTTGACTGATGTATGTCCAAACACTGTTTGGACATACCTTTGGACATATTTCTACAATTTAATAGTTACTGATAAAGTTTTTCATATCGGTGAGAATTAATGTCTCGGTCTTGCCACTGACTTCAAACAAGTTTTCCAAGAAAGTTATTTTTTTGTTTTTGTGTTCTTTTTAATCTGGTTTTAATAAACCTTATAATAAATTTTTAAGTGACTTTTACCATTTTAGTGTACAAAAACTTAAGCACGTAGTGAAAATGAAAAGTTCCTGAAATACCTTTGATTATTTATGATTTCTACATCAGTAGTATAACCATTGAATCACCCGTGTATTGGGAATCACGCCATTTCCAGTACAGGGGAGATAGAGGTCTAGACAATAAGTCCTTTCGACCCATCTTCCAGCGAAGTCATTTTTTGGGACAACGTGACAGGTGGAGAGTCCGTCGCGGTCTTAATGTATAAGCCAATCATATAAATCATACATAAAAATTACTAGATAAAAGTGTAAATTACATATAATTCGATACAAATTTATTGTTTTATTTTTATTTTACCGAAGATTACTTTATCTTATACAGCTCATTAGTGTAATAAACTGTAAACTACTATTTGGCCGAAGAATTAAATAAGAGTATGGCAATTGTGAGACAGACATAAAGTCAACCATCTATAAACACTTCTTTTTGGTGTACTCGTATTTGTTTTCTTTTTAGTGCCGCATTCAATGCGTTGTAACAATATTATACATGTCTATATGGTACCTACTGCTTCTTTCTTATAGAGGTCGTGGTTTCACGGGAACTTCAATTTTATATTTAAATCTCTGATAGTTAGGTGATATGTAATAAAATTATTTAATTTGTTTTTACTTAATTTGGTTCTTTATTTTGAACTTTTCTCAAGAGGCTTTCTGGGAGCGTGACAGGTGATGAGCCTAACGATACTAACATATTAACTCATCCATAACTTGAGTACAAACATTCAAATTCGTCACGCCAACCTTTGCTAGCTAGATTCAAACGCAACCCTTAGCTTTAAAGTCAGTGTCACTAGGCTTTAGGTCGTAAGACCGAAGACGAAGTTAATAAAAAAATAACCGCAGAATATAGAAAACATGAGCCAGGTATGCAGCTCATTGTCTTGGACCAGAATAAACTGTGCTAATGTTCGTTAATATAATCGAGGTATTGCTATAAAATTTAAATAATCGCTGCTCCTACCCCACATCTGTTAATAAGTGAAAGTCACATCAATCGAGACCGAATGAATGGACGGCATTTTTGTACTGCGGTCCGAGTGAGAAGAATTAAACGGGATTTTAAAGTAAACAGGAAATACTCCGTGAACCTGGTGGTTCATATTGTATATTCATATTTAAGACTAAGTTGTAAATATTTAAAGTTATTTACTTTTAAAATTCGCAACAGCCGTGGGTGATCGGAACTCGAATCCAGAGACCCGAGGTAGATCCCCAGGTGGTAGGAAGCTCATACCAATGATTTTTTTTCTAAGTCTTATTGGGTTTTATCTGTCTAGCCCAGTATTGGGAATGGCGTGAAAATATTATTATTCATTCACCAAAAGTCCGCGCATCTTATAGGCTTCGTCAAAACTTGTCTAAAAGAACGGCCCTGTGCCACCTGTATCCATGGATTTCTTGCAATATTGTAGACATCGCTAATCCATCTCGTGGAGAGTCATTTGTGTACAGTACTCTGCATTTGCCAGAACGAAGTTTATTAACATACAAAAATTGATACATTAATTAGTGTTACGATCCATCTTATTGTATTTACATAAATTAGTTGTTGTAGAACAAAACCTAGAAAACATACTCGTATATTGATAACTTGTTTAAAAATTTCAAAGAGTAATTCCAATCCCATTCTCAATACTCGGGTAGACAGAGGTCTAGACAATTAGTTCTTTCGGCCCACCATTCGCTGAGGAGATGACTGTCGATATAATTATGTCCAAGCCAACGATATAAATCGTACATAAGTTTTAAAAAAACCCGTTGAAACGTGCCACCTGCGGATAGAACTCTCTCTCAGAGAAACTTCAATACGAAACGGTGGTAGTTTAAAAAATTACGATCGATGTATGTAATGTATGTTACGATAAATAAATGATTTGATTTGATTTGATTCTGTCTTGCCTCGAATTCCGATCACCCAACCGCTCGGCTATCTAGACAATATACCTAACGTTTCTTTTCTTTGTACTATATTAATGTATTGAATGTTAATGTATAGAAAGTCAATAAATAAAATTGTAAAACGCTACCTCTTGCTACCCGTCCCACTCTCCCACACAACATTAAATATCTCAAACATGGCAAGGTTACACATGACCGTCACCGCGAGTCCTACAATCGGCTAGACTGGTGGACTTTCGCTTTTGTCTCCTCAAGTCGACTTAGTTTTTACTAGACCAATGAAATAAAGAAATGAAAGTGGTATACACCAGTTATTTTTTTAATCAATGTTTACGAGGATTGAGAAAAATAATAAAAATGAAATAAATATCCTCACACAATCCCCAATACAGGGGTAGACAGAGGTCTAGTCTAGACAATTTAGTCCCTTCGACCCACCTTCCACCGAAGATATTTTCGGGGCAACGTAACAACGTAACGGATTTGTTGCTGTACTGGAATGTCACTAATGTAATTTTCTTTGTTTAAAAATTATTTTTTCTTAAATTTTTTATAATTAATTTGTATTTTTTTAGTTAAGGCGCTTTTATTTTATTGACTTTACGTTTTTTAATTTGATTTTTTTTTTGTTTTTATACATCTATGTTTGGTTTTGGTTCCCGTAAAATAAGCAACAAATAAAGTTTCATAAAAAAAGATGGTGAGCCTGGTGCCGTCTTTAGGTCCAAACCAACGTTATTCGATTATCGACAACCCAACCACTCGGCTATCGTATCTTCTAAACGAGGATTGAGACTAGACCTTTTTTAATAAGAATGACGACCTCCGTGGACAAGTGGCTTACATACCGGTTCTCAGGATGTCGCCAGCTGTGTGGTCCCGGGATCGATTCCCGGTCAATAGAAAACACTTTTTCTATATTTTCTCGTGTCTGGGTCTTTGTTGTTCCTTCGTTATTTTCGATTCCATAAGTGCTTAAGCTACTTATACTGTAGGAGCAATGTATGTAATGTTGTCTCTATCTGTCTATATATATATTTTATATCTCTATCTGTCTGTATATGTATTATATATCTATTATTTATGTGTAAAAAAAGAACTATTTCAACAAGGAAATGATAACCGAGGTCCAATAACTCGGAACATCTTTAAGGAAGGAATTGTGGAGGGTAAAGGGGAGTTAGATTCACTCACTCTGAACTCACCTTTATCGTGTAATTTTATTGATTTTAAAGCATATAAGTTATGCTGAATTAATTTAAATAGAAATTTAAAAAATAACCGACACGAGCATGATTCGAAATCGCGACCTCTGCCATACCGTGGCAATTGAAATTTTATATCTCCTATATTTATTCCTGTTTTGGTGTTGGCGACATCTACCGGCAGATGTTCCAAATTCCAGCTAAATGTTCACAACCCTACAGCTAAACATTAATGCGATAACGCCATCTACACCTTTATTGTTAAATTAAATAGGTTCAAATTTATTATTCACCACGATATTACTCTACTCTCTATAATCAAGGTATAACTGACACAGTCGAGCCGGCGCATTCGATCAAAACCGCCGCTTAGCTCTATGACATATATATTATAAACTACTACCAAAGTAATCAGGCATTGTTTATTGCCAATAGATGGCGTTATAATAAATTTTTATCAATGATTTTTATCAATGATTTTTTTGATAAATGCTGCTCTATTATTTTATAGTGAGAATTAGAGTTTTCTGAGTATACCATCTTCTTTCTTCACGTAGGTGTCGAGTTGTTTTTTTATAGAATAGGGAGGCAAACGAGCAGGTGGCACACGTCATGATAAGTGATTACCGCCACCCATAAACACCTGCAATACCGGAGGAATAGCGGATACGTTGCCGGCCTTTGAGAAAGGTATAGGCTCTTTGCTTGAAAGTCCCTAAGTCGTATCGGTCCGGAAAAACCGCTGACAAAAGCACATTCCATAAAGTGCAAGTAGGTGGCAGAAAAATCTGCGAAAAACGCACTGTGGTGGAATGCCTCAAGGATGCATCAAGATGGTGTTGATGAATGGTGTGGATGATCTGGTGAGAAAAACAAAAGAAAATATATTCACGCCATTCCCAATACAGGTCTAGACAATTAAGCCGTTTCGACCAACCTACCACCGACGATATTTTTGGAACAACGTGACAGGTGCTAAGCCCGTCGCCGTCTCAATGTCCAAGTCGACGTTATAATTCATACATAAGTTTTTGAAAAAACCATTGATATGTGCCTGTCACATGGGGATCGAACTCGGGTCTCTTGATTCGAATTCCGACCACTCAAACACTTGGCTATCACATCTGGTGGACTTAAGGGAAAGCCAACAAAATGTCATTGGCTGTGGCAGATGGTGGGATATCCATCTCGAATTATACCAGCCTAAAATTCAGCAGACCTGACGAAAAAATATGCTTATGTTTTTACATTTACGATTTTTCCTAACACTGGAGTAGGAAGGGGTCTAGACGTTTCAACCTACTGTTCACTGAAGCCTGTTTGGGACAACGATGTACTTACATACATACATATTTAAAAAGACCAATATTCATTTTATTTAAAATGTATAACACCGCCATCTGTTTGTGACCACGCGAAGCTCGTTCACCCATATAGTAATAAAATAAGACATCTCCCGTAAGAAAGGGTTTGTCATCACATGTCACCTTGTGTCTCAGTTCTGAATTTTAGTCAGTTAAATGTATGTTTTTTGCGCAATTTGAACATGCTACCTGGTTTGCATAGAAGAAGTGCACCCTCCCTTCTTCAGATGCGTGCACTATTTTTACTGGATGCACCACCACCAATACACTCCACGACACGTGTTTGCCTCAATCCGTTGTAGTATCAAGCGTGTAGACTCTACGATCAGCGTTGCGTAGAGTAAGAGTAACGTAACTTATCTTCACGCACAATCCCTGACGGGATAGCCAGAGAGAACAGATCGCCAAGTATCACGATCCATACATACCTCTTTCGCTTCTTTCAGATTTTTTTTTTAACATTATAAGCTAGCGTTTAACTACAATCCCACCTGATGGTAAGTGGCGATGTAGTTTTTGTTGGTAGGCACACTAGCTTAGAAAGAGCGTATTCACTCTTCTCTTGAAGACACCCACATTGTAATCGGACGGAAAGACTGATGCAGGCAAATTATTCCAGTCCTTTGCTGTACGCATTATGAACGACGAAGCAAAACGAAGCAATTTGCTCACATGGTCTTCGAAAGTTAGTCTCGGTCTACCTCGACACCTTTTAATATTAACTTTCGCGCTATATATTTTCTTCACCATTCGGTCTTCACACATTCATTATCTTTTTCATGCACGTCTAGGTATCCGAGAACTCCTGACCCTCCCCTCTTCGAGCAATTTGCTCACATGGTCTTCGAAAGTTAGTCTCGGTCTACCTCGACACCTTTTAATACTAACTTTCGCGCTATATATTTTCTTCACCATTCGGTCTTCACACACTCGCTCAACGTGCCCAAACCATCGAAGCACGCCCTTATCAATTTTTGTGACAAGGTCATCTTTCAAACCTGCCATATTGCGAATCTCTTCGTTTCTCTTTCGGTCGGCCATGGTAACGCCGCACATTTTACGAAGAGATCGCATCTCCACTGCATTCAACCTGCTTTTATGCTTCTTCTGGCATACCCAGGTTTCGCTGCCATATAACTAAGTCGGTACCAACACTGCGTTATGTATTACAAGGCGTGCACTTTTCACTACGCCTTGCCTTTTGACTAACGCAGTCAGGGCACCATTAACATTGTTCCCAGCAGCGACACGCCTTTCCACATCTAAATCACATCTTCCATCCCGGCTAAACGCACTCCCCAAGTATACAATTTCATTCACCTGTTCTAGACATTCCTGATATACCCATATTTCACACTTCGTTCTCTCTTCGTCCCTTTCAAATACCAGAACCATAGTTTTATTAGCATTCAAACGGAGACCTTTAATTTCACATTCTTCTTTCATGTACGTGACTAATGCCTGCAGTTCTGCCTCTGATGGTGCAATAAGCACAGCATCATCAGCATACAGCAGACAATTTACTTCAATGTTACTCAATTTCACACCCAAACAGCTATCTTTCAGCTTCTGTAAACAGCTGTCGAGATACAGTATGAACAGCTAGGAAGACATGACACAACCCTGTTTTACGCCCGTTTGGACGCTATACATGGGTGACAGGTTATGCCCTACCTGCACACAGGCTTTACAGTCACAGTAAAGTGACTGCACAGCCCCTAGTCATCGACCATCCACACCATACACCGGCATCTGTTCCCACATTTTCTTACTTAAAACCTTATCAAATGAGTTTGTGTATCTGAGTTCAAAGTTTACAAGAGATGGAAAGTGTGAGAGTGATATTGAAAGAATAGTGAATGCAGGAAACATGGTGAATGGAGCTTTGCACTCCTTTATGAACAGTCGGAAGGTGTCTAACAAGGCTCGTTTGGTAGTGCATGAGGGAGTGTTGGTTCCAACACTCATGTATGGAAGTGAAAGTTGGGTACGGCAGAAGAAACATGAAAGCAGAGTAAATGCAGTTGAGATGAGAGCGTTAAGAAGTATGATGATTTTTCTCTTTAATTTAATAACATAAAAGTATGATAGGAGTTAAACTGAGTGACAGGATTAAGAATAGCGAGATATGAAAACGTTGTGGTTTAAAAGAAGATGTAGTGACTAAAGTTGAGAAAGTTATGTTAAGATGGTTTGGCCATGTCGAGAGAATGAATGAATAACGATTGACGAAAAAAGTGTATAAGGCGAGTGTGAATGGAAGTGTAGGTGGAAGTGAAAGTGGAAGTGAAAGTGGAAGTGTTTTTTTATATAGAAAAGGAAGGCAAACGAGCAGGTGGCTCACTTGATGGTAAGTAATTACCGCCGCCCATGAGCCGGCCCATTCATGCAACAACAAAAGCTGATGCGTGGCTCTACCACTGTTAAAAGTGTAGACCTTGGTGGACGTTTCGAGACCAAATCAGGGACTTCCTGAAAAAAGGCCAAGTCAAGTGTACCCTAAATTCAAGAGAATGTATGAAGGGAATAATGAAAGTAGACGAAGCGAAACAAGTATGTAAGGATCGTAGCAAGTGGAAAGAAGTGGTCTCTGCCTACCCCAAAGAGGCCTGATTGTATATATGTAACCTCGTTTAAGAAATCCATGATCTTAAAATAAAATAACGCAATATTGTCATTACATTATACGGAGACCCGATCCCGATTTGCCGACGCGATTTACGAGTTGAGCTCGCAAATGCCTCTTTTTAGGCAAGTACTGAGGTCGATAATCAAGCGCCTATGGCAAACGCTCTATAAGGTAGATGCTGTTAAAATTTTTACGGTGAATATTCAAAAATAAAACAATACAAAAGTTGTTTCCTTAATTATTATATTATTTTTTTTCTATTATTTATTTATTTATTTATTTATTAATAGATTACGACTGTTTTTAGATTGAAAGTGGTATCCAGAGCCTGTGTTTCCCTAGATGTTAACAAGGCACATATTGACCGGCAAGCTCTCTTATTCTAACATTATTTTAATTTTCTTAATTCTATATTTACATCCGGGCCGTTACCGCGTGAAAAAATAGATGAAAGACTGCAAGCAAGCGTGGTACCGTTCGACGGATTTAACGCACTTTCACACTAATCGGACCAAACGCAGCGGCTTTGCGAGTGTTCCTCCGGCAGCAACACTTCGGGATCACACTCAGCAATCCGAACGGCGCTCAGCGAGAGCCGGTTAGCGAGAAAGTTGGGACTCTAAAACAAATCCCATCTCACGACGACAACGCTTTGTTGCAGATAAACTAAAGTATCTCCCCTCACCCCACAAGGGAATAGATGTGGTGCCGGAAGTCATAGCCTTCCAACACCCCATCTCGCTTATAGCTAGGTGACATGCCGTGAAATGACGCGTGAGTGAAACGACGTGATAAAATTACACAGAGCTGGTTCAAAATGATGTAAGAATCCAAAACATAGTGTCCCTTAGTCGCCTTTTACGACATGCACGGGATGATTGGCAGCTGTTTCATTCTTTTTAAATCCCAGAACAGCACGGGATTGTAGGGCACAATAAGAAATGTTGACATTAACAGAGCGCAGAGCATCGTCATGTAATCAATATAACCAACAAGCTTTTTTTAAGCGCGATGCAAACCATTACGATGAGCCCAACGTCGGAACGAAAAAAAACATTGTTGGCCATATCAAAAACGAAACGGAAACCGCGCTGCAGACCCGTTAATGTGAACAGATGTTATTCGATTGTAATGCCCTAAGTCCCTTAGTCGCCTCTTACGACACCCGCGGGTCGAGAAGGGGTGGCAATATTCTAAAGCCGTCGCCACACGGCGAAAATTCTACTTTAAAAAACAATTTACATTATTGTATCACATAAACCTATACAAATAAGTAACAACATCGATAACAAACTACATAACATTGAGGTAAACTTTACATTTTACAGTCACGTGCAAAATAACGAATACAATTTTTATGAACATCCATAGTATATATATTGTCTAAACTGTATCCATTTTATTGCACGGTTTATATAATGCCGACATGTTACAAGTACCCTCAGCGTGGTTAAACCATGCCGTTAACTCAGCTCACGAATTAAAACCTTATGTCTTGGGGACTAAAGGCCGCATTCCCTAATTATGAAAACAATTCTGTGCATTCTTAGATGTTCATTCGCTAACTGTGATGGTGAGTTGCTTGCTCCTGCTCGTTTCGAAGCGGTCCATGGTCTTTATGTCCATTATCATGGTGATCGAGATCGCGAGGCCCAGGACCATGATAAAAGACACCATCAGCCCCGACCTGTGAACGGTGAAGAAATAATAAGAAATACGTATATACATATAACTTATGTACGAATTTCATCGTTGGCTTGGACATAAAGGCGGCGACGGGCTCACCACCTGTCACGTTGTCCCAAAAATATTTTCGGTGGAAGGTGGGTCAAAGGGACTTAATTGTCTAGACTTGACCTCCATCTACCCCTGTATTGGGAAATGCGTGAAGATATTTATATTTATTTTATTACATATATAGATAGGGTTAACATCACACACATTGCTCCGATCCCAATGTAAGATGCTAAAGCACTTGTAACATGGGAATCGGAAACAACGAAGGCACCACAAACACCCAGACCCGATAAAATGTAAAAAAAAGTTGCTTTTCTACATTGACCCGACCGACGACACTTTGAAAACTGGTGTTTACGCCTCTCGTCGACGTCCAGATCGTCAAATAAAGAAAGAAATATCTTCTCAATATTGGGGCAGAGAGAGGTCGAGACAATTAAGTCCTTTAGACACAGCTTTCACCGAAGACATATTTTGAGACAACGTGACAGGTAGTGCCCTGTCACCGTCTTTATGTCCCAAGCCATCAATATAAATCGTACAAAAGTTTTGAGAAACCCATTGGTTTGTACCAACCACCTGAGGATCGAACTCGCGTCCCTGGACTCGATTTTATTTATTAACTTATTGTGTTTTGTTCACGATACGATTTTTTTGAGTCACGACAACGAGTGGTTGGGTGATCGGATTACGAGTCAGGAGACCCGAGTTGCCGGTTCGTACCAATAGGTTTTTGTACGATTATATTGTTGGTTTGGAAATAACGACGGTGACGGGCTCACAACCTTGTCCCGAAAAATATCTCGGTGGAAGGAGGGTCTAAGAGACTTCATTGTATAGACTAGACCTCTGTCTACCCCTGTATTGAGAATGGCGTGAAGATATTATTTTATTTAAAATGTAGTTTTTTGTATCACATGGTGTATAAAGGGCGTACATAATCGCCACGCTTGGCTAGCGGATTGTCGTTCGCAGTAGCACATATCTGTCCACTCCCGCAACTCCTAACAGCCCAATATTATCGGTATGTATTAATGTCCTCTCCGGTATGAACCTACCATATCGGGACCGTTGTAAAACCGATGCAGTCAAACGCATCGGAGAACTTCTGCGTGTTTTCCATGAAAGGTTGCATCTGTAAGCAAAGATATATGGCGTCATTTACCTTAAATCATCATACGTTATACCAATCTGTTTGTTCTTTAGAGAATCAGCTCTGTACATAACAATCTATTTAAAAATATACCTTTTGGTATTTTATTAATAATACTAACATATCTGTTAGCCACTCCAACTAAATATAGCAGTGATATCAAGAAAACTATGTATATGTTGTAAACTATCCGATAGCCTAGATGGATATGGCCTTTGAAGTTAAGGGTTGTTGGTTCGAGTCCTGCTGGGGGCAACGATAGTGTGATGTTTATGATTGCTTGTACTCAAGTCATCGATATTTATATATAAATGTTTATTTCTATGAAAATAGTGGTGTGTCTGTATATTGTACCGTAAGCTTGGACACTGAGACGTTGATAATTGCAATGCTTGTCACGTGTCTCAAGTAAGCTTCGGTGAAAATTTGGTTTAACAGGACTTAATTATCAGGACCTCTGTCTACCCCAGTAATGGGAAAAAGTGTCGAGATAGTAAATAATGCATATATTTCAACACTTTTAACTGTTTCTGGGTTTACGGTAAAAGGGCTTGTTCTTTTCTCGCTCAACGCTTAAGTCTAGCCATTCAAGGCTAGGCTGAAAAAGAGTCTACCACCTCATTATAATCATCTCAAATTGATATTGGGCTGTAAGAGCCTGCGTGGAAGATGGTGATGTCTAGTACTGCAAACGTCAGTCCGCTAGCCAAGCGTTTCGATTATATCCTCTCTTTGTAAACCATATGTACCAAGAAACAATAAATAAAAAAATAACATTTGGATAAATCAGAACAATAGTTGTAGAAATGTAGACTGAAGGTGAAACTTTCTAGCACTGATATACTGAGTATTTGACCCACAGATATTATGTATTTACGAGGCATGTTATGATTACCTTAATGTCGGGAAAGACGAGAGTAACGTTATCGGAGGTGTAGATCAGGGGCTGGGAGCAGTGGTAGGCGCGGCCCAGCACGGCCTGGGGCGCTGCGGGGGGCGCGGGCGCCTGCAGCCCCACGCCCGCCTCGCGCCCGCGCCGCACCTCCACACCCACCGCCGACCACCAGCCCGCGGACTGCTTGAAGCTGAACTCCAGAGTGATCTGCGAGCGATACCTCGTCGTTAATGCTGGCTTTACTTACTTCGTTAGCCATTTAGTCTCGGCGTTAAAATATACCAGCCCCTTTCTTATGGGTAACGGAAAAGGCGATAGGAAAAATCTTGAAAATACCTTTAGCAACCGTCATTAGCTACCAGCGGAATAATCTTGAAAATTCCAGATCAAAATTCAACAGATTCATAAGGTGTAAGATCTCCGGTACTGCCATCTCCAATATGCTGGCCAAATGTGGCAAAGCTTCCCGTAGTGGACTTTTACAGGACGACTTTTGAAGGCTGTTATGATGATGATAGAATCAACATGTTTCCAACTCACCTTATCTCTGGTGTTGTCGCCATCAGCGAACCGGACAACTAGCATCGTGTAAAGCCGTGTGGGCTTGACTGTTGGTTCACCAACAGGCGTGTCCAGGACTGTGACGCTGCCGTCAGGCCACCGAAGTTCCGGCCATCCGGATGAGTACAAGAGCGCAGCTTTGCCAGGTGGACCTGAGACATTGAACAGTATTAACTATCGAAAATCAAGTTCACGAAAACTTTATTTAATAGCGATTGCGTAATTTTTATCTCCACGTATATCAATGTGGTATTCAGAGGTCTAGACAATTTAATTCTTTCAAAATCCATTTAACTGGAGTTGAGTGTAAGTCTATAGCACGTTAAATATAACTCAAAAAAACGCTGGTATTGGAGTTGTTACTACCAAATGAGTAATTGAGAACTTTCAATTATTTGACAATCACTTATGTAAGTCATGATTGTAAAGAGTTTGTGTAATCCAGATTCTCATGTTGTCCAAAATATGTGGGTTGATAGAAATAAAATTTTCTAGACCTCTGATCACCCTGGTATTGAGAATAAGCTACCTGTGGCATTATACAGAGCGTATCTAGGCAGAGCCTTTGCTGGTTTCTCTTCATCAGCTGTCGGCACTTGAGTGGAGCTTGGGTCTTCAGTTGCTTCGCGTTTCACCCGGGTCCACTCGCCGTCCCCGTAGTCCGATAGTTGACTTTGTGATACAGAGTTACCTGAAATTGATATATGATAACAATTTATTATGGTTAATTTGGCTAATGCTAATTTAATTAAATAGTTCTGGTATAGTTGTAATGTTAAAATTTACCCAAAACTCCGAGCACCCTTCCCGGGCCGTATATGTCCTGAAGTCTGGCGAAAGTCTCCGTCATCTGCGCGTCTCGCTCGGACCATGGTCCTTGCAGCGTCAGTACCTGGAAGCCAAGTTAAATATCAACTGAGAAAAGTCAGATTCAATTTAAATTCAATTCAAATTCAAACAATCAATTCTGTTTTAATTGATTATATAGGTTTTGATAGGGTGGAAAAACTATTCTGCCTCGTATACAGACAGCTAGTCTTCTATAATTGGAGTAGAACGACAAAAATCAATGAAAGAAGAATTTATTCCAGCTCTCTCTCCAGCATAAATAATGCGATAGTTCTTGGAAGTTAAATTTAATAATATATTTTTAATGAACGTTAAAATTCAAATCAGTTGTTGATTACATTATCGATTAAACATCAACACGTTTTCAACTCGATAGTCCGAACAAAAAGAAACATTTGAAAAAAAAAACTTTTCCTTAAGTGAGCAATAATAACCGATGATCTACAGTAGGCAACAAAAATTTAATCATCATTTCACTCGACAGGCTACAGCTGATCAGATGTACTAGAATTCCAGACTTCTTTCATTACTAAAATCCAGAAACTTAATAACTTTCTCCAATAACTAATTTTAGAATGTATAGAAAACGAGTTAAATTAATTTTACCTGTCAACGCAAGCAAAAGAAAAACAAAGAGCAAAACAAAAAGCAAAAAAAAATATAAGTTGAACAGCTTACATATGGTTGCTTCCATGTTTAATCGGATCGATTGATTTATGACCGAAACTGCGCAGACTCGAACTTGACGCATGCGCAGTATTCAGAACCATCAACAGGTCCCGCTCAATCAATAATTAAGGACAAAGACAAGGTCATTATCGCAAGCATTATTGAAAATTAAACTGAAATGAGTTTCAGTCCATGAAATGGTTTAACAAGAAGAAACATTATGCATGGAATTTGATGATGGAACCATTAAAAGTCAAGCAACGCGTAGCAATTATAGAATAATTTTCCCATAAGGAAGAGGTATCAAACCGTCACAGATGTTGGCAATATGGAGCTAATGATAACTTTATTTATAGATTTTTAATATCTAAATGTCTTTTGAGGAGCAATTTTATGGTATGTTATATGGATGATTTGTCTTTGATATTATTCAAAGATTGTAATTATGCAAGGCACTGATTAAAAACGGTCTGACCAACATTTAGCGTAGAGGCTTCATTAATTAAATTTGAATGAAAAATTTACGTGTCTATCTGTGAAATATCGATAGACATAAAATGAGACATAAAATATGTCTTTCTTTTATTTCAAAATTTTATTGTACCATAAAGGTCTTCTCGTTAGTAAGCAATTTCTTTTTCTCTGTTTTGATATTGCTGAAGTACGTTTTGCAGAAACAGTATTTGTTACTTCTGCCAGATGGTAACACATTCACTCCAAGTAAATCATGTATAAGATAAACACGTACCTGTGTTTCATTGCTGACGTAATCAGGATGCACGTCTAGGAAGTCTTGCGGAAGAACCAGCATCGTCTGACCCTCCAACATCTTCCTTAGTCTTGGAAAATATCCACTGGACAGCGGCACCGAGTCCTGGTTATTAAAAACGACGATAGCAGCTTGTTGTCCGTATATCTTCATTAGGTCATCTTGGTCCAAAAACTTCAGTGCCGTCCGCTTATATTGCTCCAGGGACTTTGGGCCGAAAAACAAAAATGGCCCTTCCAGATTCGCTTGAGAGCATCTTAGAAGACAAATTGTGAGAAAGGTGACTACTTCGAAATGCATCTTGTTATATACTGAGACCCTCGGACCATCTCCCGTCCCAATCTAGGATATCGATTTGATTTACGCATGCGTGTTGTAGCTGTATCGATTAAAGCAAGTTTGAATATATTCTCGTCTTTGGCTCATTTGTGATAGGAGCGATTTTAAATTGATACTATCCTGTTGTTCTAGCACATTCCAGGTAATCTCTTATTACTGCGCAGGATGCAAAGTCCTTATTTTATTTTTAGATGCACTCTCCTTCCTCACCTCACCTTGTTTATCGGGGCTATAAATCAATACCGAATATCCCCGGCGGAATGTTCCAGAATTTTCCAATGTCGTTGTTGTATCAACAAGTGGATGATTACCTTTTATGGACTTGAAAGTAATTGCTTTTCAGAAACAACTTGTTGCTTTCTTTCTTTCTGTCTTTCTTTCTTTGTTTTCTTTATTGCGTTGGATGGTGGTTGGTTTCCATAACTTAACATTTCGGAGGATTTTTTTTATCATATAATTCAAAATTACTACAACAACTGCTTAGTGATCCATTGTTGAAAATGCTTCTTCAATTATTTCGTTTTATACGTCGATGTTAGCAAATTTCTCTGTGTCTGAAAGTATAATTCTAATGTCTCACAAATAAATAATGTGAGTTTAGATATTGTCTGCTCTGTCTCTCTAATGAATAATATCATTATAATGATATATTAATATATTATAGTGGTAGAGCCACGCATTAGCTTTTGTTGTTGCATGAATGGGCCGGCTCGACCGGGAAGGTACCACTAGCTCACAGAATACCGGCGTGAACTAGAAGTCTAACAAACTTCTGCGTTTCGTCGCAGAAGTTTGTTAGACTTCTATGGGCAGAGGTACACACTTACCATCACGTGAGCCACCTGCTCGTTTGCCTCCCTTTTCTATAAAAAAATATGTAATATAAAAATATATCTTCACTCAATTCCCAATACAGGGGTAGACAGACAGAGGTCTAGAGGTCCTGTCTAGACAATTAACTCCCTTTGACCCACCTTCCACTGAAGATATTTTCGGGACAACGTGACAGGTGGTGAGCCCGTCGCCGTCTTTATGTCCAAGCCTTCGATGTAATTCGTACATAAGTTTTTGAAAAACTCATTGGTACTGCCACCTGGGGATCGAACTCAGGTCTCATGACTCGAAATTCCGACCACCCAACCACTCGGCTATCGTGACTTTTTTTAATAAATATCGTGACTTTTAAAAATATCATTAATTTTCTTAATATTATTACTTAGCTGTTACGATTTTTTGGCACTGAGCTCGTAGCAATTTTAGAAAACTTGCTATTATTGATCGAACTTAGGTCGCTTGCGTATTAAGCAAACGCCTTTACCACTTGACAACCAGGGCTATATGATTGTAAGGAGTAAGTAATGATCCTAGCGAGGGTTTTAATAGCTGCAACGACGTATGCAACAAATGTATAATCCGGTTCAACCTGGTGAATACCAAAATAACACAAAATGACATGAAGCATTTTGCGACCAAAACAACTACATGAGACCAGCAATGCAATCCATTGCGAATGTATGTGAGCTTCCGAAATATCCTATATGTTCTTTTCTATAAGTATCCTGATATTAATGTAAGTATTGTCAGATTTTAATGTTAGTATTGAGGGTGTTGGTGAAATAATTTAATTTATTTTCAATGTAATTTTAGAAGGAAGATTTATGTTAATCATTAGGCATGGTATTCATAATGGCAAATGTTCCCAGACCGCTCGAACCTTACGTGGCTGCCCGTCATTAATCTATTTTTCGCGTGGTATTTATCAGCCATGTCTTAGTAGCTTTTGAAATGTGGTGGACTCCTCTAACTAGGAGTCATCTCAGTTAGTACCACATACATACATTCAAACATACATAACGGCCTATTGAAATCCACTGCAGGATATAGGCCTTTCCCATAGGGAGGTTTTGCCATAATCGCTTAAGTTTCATCTTCTTCACATCATCATCACATATTCATCTTAAGAGTCATGATAGCTGAGTGGTTGAGTGATGGGTATTCGAATCACAGGACTCGAATTCGCTTCTCAGGAGGTAGGCTCGTACCAAATATTCAAAAATTATTTATGATTTATATCGGCTTGAACTTAAAGACGGCGACAGGCTCACCACCACATACCAGTATTGGGAATGGCGTAAATATATTATTCTTTACTTTTTATCTTCATTCAGACTTACTAACTTACTCACTTATCTTCACGCACAGTCCCTGACGGGATAGCCAGAGAGAACGACGCCAAGTGTTACGACCCTCACATACCTCTTTCGCTTCTCTCAAATTCATCACTTTCTTCATATATGGACGTCTAGCTATTCTAGTACTCTTGACCTTCCCCTCTTCGAGACAATTTTTTAAAACAAGTAATTACAACAATTTAAAAAAAATATAATTTATTGTACGTTTTCAAATAATTACAATTAAATATTAATGTATTTTACACAAGAATTAATTTCGCAATCAGTAGGAATGAGATCCAAAGGACGGTGAGCGGCGCAGTCTTCGCTGGAGAACTCGACGAGAAGAAGAAAGAACTTTCTGGAACCAACGATCACAAGACTTAGTGCCCGACAACTGGATTAAAGATCAACGTAAGGAACAAGGCTGACCTAATATGGTCATCCTACCACTCCTCTAGTAGACTCAGCATATTAATAATATTTACTCTGAAGAAAAGCTCCCATAGTTCTGAGTCGGACGGCTGTTCAATCCCAGATAATCCCAATAAATAATTAAAATAAATCTTCACGCCATTCCTAATATAGAGATCTAGACAATTAAGTCCTTTCGATCCACCTTCAACCGAAGAATTTTTTAAACAACTTGGTGGATGGTAAGCCCGTTGTCGTCTTTCTATGTCTATGTCTAAGCCAACGATATAAATCGTTTATAATTTTTTGAAAAAACTCATACTCATTGGGGATCGAACACGGATCTCTTGACTCCAATTCCGATCACCAAACCAGTCGGCTATCGTGACACTAAAGCTGTGCGGGTTATTGAATGTTTAAAGTGTTAATTCCTTCCACAAATAAATGATCCTATTTTTTAAAAAAATATATTTTTATCCCAGCATTAGTTTAAAGAATAAAATTGCAAATGTTACCGACAAATAGCGACATAGCTTATTACTAAATTTAGGATTTTTCATGATTATTATCTCAACATCTGGTAAAATTAGTCATTTTCCCTAAATTACGCCCGGAGTGTGTTTAAATCTGACGCCGATACAAATTTGCAAAATGGCGGGTGGAATGTATTGATTATTTAACTAAAAGCAACAGCGAAAGGTTAGTTGAAAGGACGTGAAACTGTCTAGACATACTAATTACCACAGGATTGGAATCAAAGTAGAGACAAATAAATAAACTGAAAGAAATAAAAGAACGTCTCACTCTTTCTCTCGTTGGGGTCGGTGACGCCGCACTGTCGATATGAGGTCGTCTTCTTTCTCTTGGTATTTACGTAGCCCGGGATGAAGATACTCGGCGAGTCCAAGCGACCCGAAGCTAACAACCTGATTAGGCAACATATAATTTAGTGCAGTTTTAGTTTTCACTTAAAACAAAAGAATACAAAAACAACTGAATAGTAGCGCTCACGAGACTAAGCGGCGGTATGGGGTTCTATAAAATTATATAAAGGAATAACTATAATAACAATGTCCCATTACATTGGAAAAAGATAACGCATTTTTCTAAATATAAACTTTTGACGACCTCCGTGGACGAGTGGTGTAAACACTGGTTTTCAAGGTGTCGCCATCTCGAGTTCCTGGGTTTGATTCCCGGTCGGGTCAATGTAAAAAAACACATTTTCTACATTTTCTCGGGTCTAGGTATTTATAGTGCCTTCGTCGTTTCCGATTCCCATACCTCAAGTGCTTTAGCATCTTACATTGGGATCGAAGCAATGTATGTGATGTTGTCCCTATCTATATATGTATTTATTTATTTATTATTATTATTAAACGTATGGTTTATTATTTCTTTAAACATGTATATGACAAAGTGTATATCGCCCCGGAAAATATGTTTGTGAGTGTGTGTGTGTGTGTGTGTGTGTGTGTGTGTATGTTTGAGTTTCTATGCATGTGTTAAGTTGACAAAAGATTTTCAGTATCGTTGTAATCTTAAGTATATTTGCAATACTTTTTTAACATTCAAGATTTGAAAAAGATTAAGCTCCAAAATCATGTAAATATCATTATGTGTTTCCAAAGCAAATGAAACATACAATGTGAATTTCTGCGTAAGATTTAGAAATCTTCGCCTGAATCTTGTCTTTAGCGAGGGATCTATGCCGTTAGATAAGGAAAATGAAGAGAAGCACATAAACGGGAAGTACCTGGTGAAATCGAGCTCGAGTCGGTTCGCGTCGGGCCCGGCGAAGTGCAGCAGCAGCTGCACGCAGGCGCCGTGGTGCAGCACGCGCGTGGCCCGCGAGTCCACGCCCAACATCCACGGCGGCACGCCCAGGATGCTGCGCACCTCCTCCAGAAACAGCCCGCTGGAAACCGCCACGCGCAATCGACTCTTGTTTCCCACTCATTGTTAAAAACCTCATTCCATCATATTAGAGGGCGCAAATTGAAGGTAGCATAAAAAATTTTGCATTTCTCCTTTCATTCACCTGTATTAGGTATAAAAATACAAGATTTAGACCATCAGTACGATGCAATATTTGCTTTTTTCATTCGTATTCCTCCATATCCGAAAGTTATAAGTATTGTCTTTTACATATATTGCCAGTGGTCTCGTCGATTTTAGTTCTTTTGATCCACATTTCACCAGAATTTATTTGGAACTAGACAGGTGTTGAACCTGTCGTCACCTTCTAGCCTTTCGTAGTATTCAAACCAACGATACTAATCGTTCATAAGTTACGAAAAGATTCATAAGTACAACACTTGCTATTGCGAATTAATCTCGGGTCTCCTGACTTCAAATCCGATTACCAAACCACTCGGCCCACATGGCTATGTAATTAATTATAATTTTGTATGTATGTAATTAGAATTTTCATAAATATTTGCTGCCCTATTAGCCGTGTGGTAACGATGTAAGTATATTACCACTGTCATGAAACACCGAAAGTCGCGAGGTGTCTGTTACTGCGATCGCTATGCCGCTTGCCAAGCGTGGCATCCCCTATCGGAGAGGTCTAAGTCCAGCAGTGGACTTTAAGAGGCCGTTATGTATGTTTTAATAAAATGTCAAATACTGCGACGCCTACAATATGTATGTGTAGTTGACATTGTATTTTCTTCCTAAAAGTTTTATTTGTCTACTGCGGGGTAAGTTTAGGTCTCTCTAGTCCTACTATCCTACTAATATTACAAATGCGAAAGATTGTGAGCATGTTTGCATGTTCATTACTTTTTCACATCTACACACTACTGTTATTACTGAAACACATTGACTACAATTTCTAAAGATTTTATGTAATTTGGTCGTGATATTACGATCAAGTCTTAAGATAGAGTATCAAGTAAGTCAGAATAATTCCTGCGCTCTGAGAAGTATCTTGCTTATTTCCTTAGTTTAAAATAAATAAGTCACGATAGCCGAGTGGTTGGGTGGTCGGAATTTATTGGGAATTGCGTGAAGATATTTATTTATTTATTATTATAAAAATAACGGTTAATTATATATGTTGTGGTCTAATTAGTAAGAAATTAATAATGATCTCTTATAAAGAAAGTATTTTAGTTTTTATCTTTAATTACTTATTGGAATTGTTTTAGACATAGGCTGCATGTAACTTTATCTTTAATAAATACCATTTCTAACTTAAATTGAAGATGACACTCACAGCACAAATCTCGGCGGCTTCATAACGTTCACATATTTGATGATGTCCTTGTCGGGCTGTATGTTAGCGCAGGCGAATCTCTCGCTGCTTCTCTCCGGGCCGAAGATCACGATGGAGCGTCCCATGGCAGACACAGTACCTTCCAGAGGGAAGTTGCTGTCCATGAACATTTGCCGCTCACCTCCTATAGCTGGTAAGATAGATAGATAGATAAAAAATAATGCATAGACAGGGACAGCATCACATTCATGGCTCTGATCCAGAGTAACCTACTAAAGCACTTGTTATGTGTTTACACTTTTTGTATATTTATATAAAAAGTGTTATCTACATTGAGCCGAGTGGTTGAGTGATTGGAAGTCGAATAAAGGGACCGGAGTTCGATCCCCAGGTTTTAGGCTCGTACCAATGGGTTTTATCAAAAAGTTAGGTACGATTTATATCGTTCGCTTGGACATAAAGACAGAGACGGCCACACCACAGAAGAAATAAGTTCGGAGGAAGATGAGTCGAAAGAACATATTTGTCTAAGCCTCTGTCTACCCTGAGAGCCCTGATTTCGATCCATTTCGTGAACGTATGCTGCAGCACAAATTGTCATATTTGTTATTTTAGTTACATAAGTTATAATAAGGTTTTTTTATATATATATATTTTTGCTGTATTCGGTCCACGAATAAACGAATTTCTTTCTTTCTTAGCCCTTTCGTATTGGGAATGGCCTGAAGATATTGTTTTCCTTCATTCATACTCACTTATGGTACCGAGCCTGGCGGTGAGGTCGCCCACGTCGCAGCGCAGCGGGTTGTCCGCCCCGCACTCGGCGTTGTACAGCTCATGCTGCGAAAATATACTCCATAGAGTAACTAACTTATTCATGAGGTGGTGTGTACTCTTCTACAATAGAGTCGCTGTGCAAATGTGCCAAGCTTTACTATTGACCGAATAGCCGAGTGGTTGGGTGGTCGGAATTTCGATTCAAGAGACCCGAGTTCGATCCCCAGGTGGCAGTACCAATGAGTTTTTCAAAAACTTATGAACGAATTGCATCGTTGGCTTGGATTATGTCCAAGCCAACGATGCAATGCCGATGCAATGCCAAATATGTCTTCACCTAACACGCTTGTTGTATTTATTTCTTCCCTATAAACCGTATTTAACTGGAGTATATCGTGAGACTAAGTCACGATAGCCGAGTGGTTAGGTGGTCGGAATTTCGAATCGAGAGACCCGAGTCCGATCCCCAGTTTCAAAAACTTATGTACGAATTTAATCGTTGGCTTGGACATAAAGAGGGCGACGGGCTCACCGCTTGTCACGTTGTCCCGAAAATATCTTCGGTGGAAGGTGGGTCGAAGGGACTTTATTGTCTAGACTAGACCTCCGTCGACCCCTGTATTGGGAATTGCGTGAAGAAATTTTTTTTTACTATTGACAGGTTGATCGTGGCACTTACGTTAAGCGGGTCTGCCAGCTGTGTGAAGTATGGGTTCCAGCGGTAGCCGCCGGCTACGCAGCGAGTGCCCGTCACCTGCACCGCCGCGTCCACGCCCACGGGGTTCACGAATATCTCCCACTTGTGGTTGTGCGTCTGTCCAATTGTATTAACTGTTAGTTATCACTGGTTTTTTGAATGCCAATGCATTACTATATGACAACCTCCGTGGATGAGTGGTGAACACACCGATTCATGGTGGCAATAGCTCTGAGGTCCCGGGTTCAAATGAATGTTTGTTTATTTGAGTACTCTTTCCACATAGGCATCTGCGTGTTTGTGGTACGTTCGTTGTTTCCGATTAATTAACACAAGTGCTTTAAGTACCTCAAAGGTACTTAAAGCACTTGTATCTGCTGTTGTTAATATCTATATAAGTATTTATTATTCTTATTTAATTTATTTATATGCATAATGAAATAAGCGCACTATAAGTCTAGCAGAGTCCAAATTGTATCCTACCAAAGAAAGTCATTCATCTAACTGTTTACAACTGTGATGACTATGTATACATCGTATCTTGTACTATAGTGCAAAATACGAGATAGTAGACGAGTTCCTTTCAACATTACATAAAGTCTTTGTGACTATAAAGGAAATTAAATACTCTGTACAGGATATAGATGATTGACAAAATGTTGTTGAACATTATGAATGTAGGATATAGAGTATGGTCATATATATAGGATATAGAGAATGTCAAATAATTCTGTACATTTATTTAGATTGTTTAATTTAATTACTCCTTCAAAAATATAATAGTAAATTTTTATATGCAACAATTGCTTTATTTTGGTACGGGGGTGGAAATACTTATCATGATTACTTTAAAAAAATACTAGATTATTACAAATTAGTGTAACAACAAAATGATTGAATAGTATTCAAACACATTAGTTCTAACTACTTTTCTTAACGGATCTAATTTTCAAAACCTGATTGAGCTAAAATCTTGGCAGGACAAAGTCAATAGAGATGTATATATCTTCCAAGATTTAAGTATAGACAAACATTAAGACATACATAATTATATATACAGGGAAATAACACATACGTTGCTCTGATCCCATAGTAAACAGCTTAAACACTTGTGTCATGGAATCAGAAACAATAAAAGTACTACAAATACTCAGACCCGAGAAAATGTAGAAAAAGTGTTTTCTACATTAACCCAACCAAGAATCGAGTCCTGGTCCTCAGAGCTTTAGACACCATGAAAACCGATATACGCCATTCGTCCACGAAGGTCGCCAAATACAATCTGTGGGGTTAAAATAACAACGATGCTGAAGAAGTAAGGCATAGGGTGTGATAAGGCACGATAGCCGAGGGGTTGGGTGGTCGGAATTTCGAGTCGAGAGACCAGAGTTCGATCCCCAGTTGGCAGGCTTGTACCAATGGGGTTTTCAATAAATTTTAAAATCGTCTAGACTAGACTATCTATCCCTGTCTATTCTGTCTATCCCTGTATTGGGAATTGCGTGAACATATTTATTTATTTGTATTGGGTATGGTACCGACCAAGTTGCCTGTATTGGGAATTGCGTGAAGATATTTGGTATGGTATGGTGTGGTACCGACCAGGTTGCGGTCTCGCTCGCCGGGATACCGCAGATTAACTTCGAGCACGGTGTCACTGGCGCCGCCGTCGGCGTGCCGCAGCTGCGTCATGCGCACGTAGCCGCGCGCGAACCCGCCCGGGTGGTGGAACGACGCGATGCCGCGGATCTCCCGCGCCTCCGCCGGGCTGTACCCGCGCTCCACGCTCGAGCACGCCCAGCGACGCCTCTTGTTCTATCCACACACGTATACTTTTCACATGTACATATCGCTATCATGTATTTAAGTCACGATAGCCGAGTTGTTGGGTGGTCGGAATGTCGAGTCGAGAGACCCGAGTTCGATCCCCAGGTGGCAGTACCAATGAGTTTTTCAAAACTTATGTACGAATTTCATCGTTGGCTTGGACATAAAGACGGCGATTGTCTCACCACCTGTCACGTTGTCCCGAAAATATCTTCGGTGGAAGGTTGGTCAAAGGGACTTAATTGTCTAGACTTGACCTCTGTCTACCCCTGTATTGGGATTTGCGTGAAGATATTTATTATTTATTTATTTTATGTACATATCGTTTCGCAAGGCAAGTACCTCTTGTTCTACCCACACACACATTAACAACTTTCTAAATAACGATATAAATAGTTTCGTAAGACATGAACACATTCTATCATTTAGTAGCGTCTATCTATCTTTCTATTCTATCTTCTAAATATCCAGCAGAGTTGCAGCATTGCAGCATAGTTGGAGTGGTTGCCAAATAATATTAATACTATTCCTGTTAACCAGGAATAGTATTAATATTATTTGGCATTAAAATTCATTGTTGCACACATGTATACAGTTCAATTTATTTTTTTATAATTTAAAACTAAACCGGTTTCGCCTTACGGCATCAACATGACATTGATACAGAGTTTTAATTTGAATAACATTGCATGTAATTATTTCACCCAAAAATACAACAATTACAAGTATAAATTATTTGGCATTGGTATGCTAGGCTATTCTTTTTAAAATAAAATAATTTTTTATATCTCCCAATCTTCTTTGGGTATTATAAATATCTATGTGCTAGTTTACCATCTGTGTTCATGCATATTTTTTAATTTTGCGCATATATTAAGCGCCTTACAATACTTACGAGCAATAAGATTCATTTTCTAATTTGTATGTAACCAATTTATAATAATCTCTCCGTCTAATCATTGTATTCATTGTTGCTTACTAGCAATAGACGTGTTTTTAAAACTCTCAAGCATGTTACTAAATACTCCTGATGCGACTCCTCAACAATATGTGTACCAATTTTCATTCAAATCTGTTAAGCGGTTTTGCGTGATCACTGCCCAATGGAAAAGAAACGTTCAAACATACAAAAACATTATTATATATTAGTATGATTTAAGTTCTCACGTGACTTGACACGATTTAGTCTACTTAAGAAAACAAAAAAGTAACACAAAACTGACCTTCTGGTGTATAACGACGGATCGTCCCAAGATGCTGTATGGACCAAACAGCGACATTTGCGTCTCGTTGTAGAAAGTGGAAAAAGTCTTGAAGTTATCCAAGAAACCGTATTTGCTTCCCAGGTCACCGAGCTCGTACTGGTCCGCGGTACCTGTACAATATCAACAAAAAAAATATAAAAATATATCACTTGTGACGTGATGACCTCGGTAAACGAGTGGCGTACACACAGGCCTTAATGGTATCGTCGTCTCTGGCATACCGGGTTCGATGGCCGGACAAGTCATGGTAGAAAATAACTTTTTCTATATTGTCTCGGGTCTACCTTTTTACTACTTTTTCTCGGGTCTGGCTATTTCTGGTTCAATAACTTAGGTGTTAAAGCAACTTACTTTGGAATCAGAGCAATGTGTGATGTTTTCCCATCTATGTACGTACATAATTATAGTTATTTATACTTCACACTTCACTCTTCAACTCCCTAGGTTTCTAGAGAAGACAGTTTTTGACCTACCTTTCATGGGTGGTAGGACAAGCGACTTGTTCACATGGAAAGGATTATATACGTCGTACAGAGTTGTCCTTTCGCACGGAAACTCGAGGTCTCTTTCCACAGGCGTCTGAAATTTTATATTCAAATATAATAAAGGATGTTAAATATTATAAGATTTAAAATCGTTTACTTACAAAGTAAAAGAATAAATATAAAACTAAGTATATCAAAGTGCCACGATAGATTGGTTTGGCGATCGTAATTCAAATCAAAAGACACGAGTTACAGATTCTGGGACAGGGAGATTGGAGGTTTGTTTGACACTAAGACGGTGGGAAAATTCACCCCCAGCCGCGATGTCTCATGATATATAACATAACATAACAAAACATCTTCACGCAATTCCCAATACAGGAGTAGACAGAGGTCTAGTCTAGACAATTAAGTCCCTTTGACCCACCTTCCACCGAAGATATTTTCGGGACAACGTGACAGGTGGTGAGCCCGTCGCCGTCTTTATGTCCAAGCCAACGATTAAATTCGTACATAAGTTTTTCAAAAACCCATTGGTATGAGCCTGCCAACTGGGGATCGGACTCGGGTCTCTCGATTCGAAATTCCGACCACCCAACCACTCGGCTATCGTGACTTAGTCTTACGATATACTCCAGTTAAATACGGTTTATGGGGAAGAAATAAATACAACAAGCGTGTTAGGTAAAGACATATTTTCGAGTGAAAATGGCATTTGGTTAAAGGTTGTTTATAGCAACAGCACAAGATGAAGTATCGATTTACAGTAAATGATAAGTATCGTTGTCTGGGTTTAGTCTTTGACTGATGATACTATTATTATTTCTAATGTATGGGTGTCATACAACTCTTACTAAGCCATCTTGTATATTCAATGCATACGAAAGTGTAGAGTCGTCACACAAACACAAAGGGCCTCTGTGGACATATGCCTCTTTCGTAGATAGGCAGCAGTGGATAAGTGAACGCAGTACCTGGATACAACACCAGATATCATGCACTTTAGACGCCTGTTGTTTTTTGTGATGATTATCCAACCATCTCTCTTTCACCATAACGCCTCTTACGATAAAGGAAAAAAGAGGATAGCATATATTACTCCGCCTCGGCCATTCAATTCATATACAGTGGTAGGCAATCACAAAGGTCAGATTAAAGAAATTGTTAGAAGATTCTAGGAAAGAAATCCAAAGTTTCTACTATGAATATATGGAATTGTTGAAACTAAATGTACATCAAATCATATATAAAATCAATCAAATATAAAATCAATAAACTATTAAATTAAAGAAAAATTAAAAAAAAATCAACTGTCTCGAGTTGAATTCCAAACCGCGAGCTTTACCGTGGAACCGCCGTACCGTGGCAAACTCTTTCCGAGCCACCGTTTGCTACACGCAGCTATTGAAATTTTAAATATCTTTCTTTATTTATGCCTGTTTCGTTGCTCGGAGGTGAGAGCGTAATTACGGTATGGCAGAGGTCGCGGGGTCGAATCCAGCTTGCGTCAGATGATTTTTTTTAATTTCTCTTTAATTTAATAACAAAAAGTTCAACATAACTTATATTTATTTATTTATCTTCACGCACTGTCCATGACGGGGTAGCCAGAGAGAACGGTTCGCCAAGTGTCACAATCCTTACATACCTCTTTCGCTTCTTTCGGATTTATCATTTTTCTTCATACATGCACGTCTAGGTATCCGAGTACTCTTGATATACAACTTATATGCTTTAAAAATGTACAAACTAACCTCGTGCAGCATGTAGTTGTGTCCGTCCTCCAGCCCGGTCAGCTGCACCTGGACGTTGGTGACGTCGTACTCGGACTGCTGAAGCAGCTCCAGGCGCCCGGACGGAGCCTCGCGCTGCCCGTTGCCGAACCAGTCGCGGACCACCGCTTTGCGACGGTGCAGACCAATTATTCTGGAAGTTATACATCAGGCCATTAGCAGGTGTTATTTTGCGCCCGGGTGGACGCTGCAAATTGTTGCTTTATGACGAATTCCAGGGAAGGCCTATGCTCAGCAGTGGACTCTTCAAAGGCTGTAAAGAAGAAGAAGAAAATGGTTTCCATCTTTTTCTTCTGTTTCTTAACCCTTCATCACATACATGTTTTTGCGATAAAAAGACGTTAGCCGAGTGGTTAGGTGGTCGGAATTTCGAGTCAAGAGACCCAAGTTGGATCCCCAGGTGGCAGGCTTACCAATGGGTTTTTAAAAAAAAACTTATGTACGAATTACACCGATGGCTTGGACATAAAGACGGCGACGCGCTCACCACCTGTCACGTTGTCCCGAAAATATCTTCGGGGGAAGGTGGGTCGAAGGGACTTAATTGTCTAGACTAGACCTCTCTCTACCCCTGTATTGGGGTTTAACCATGAATGCGTAGCAGATGGAGAGAGTTACATTGACATTTATAATATTAATATGGATGTAAAAATATAGATTATCGAATCTCCAACGGAATTGTACCGCCATGTGGTCATGTATACATAAGTTCACGCCATTCCCAATACTGGTGTAGACAAAGGTCCAAATAATTAAATCCTTTCGGCTCACGCATCACCGAAGATATTCTTTGGGATAATATGACAGATGGTGAGCCTGTCGCCATCTTTATGTCCAAGCCAACGATATAAATCAAACATAAATTTTGAATCAAACATAAAACTCATTGATACGAGCTCACCACCTGGTAATCGAACTCGGATCTCTTGACTCGAATTTCGATCACCAAACCACTGGGCTATAGTGTTATAGTCATGAATATTGTAATAATAATTTTCGAGAATTATTTTCAATGTAATGATTCCATTCTGTTAATTTCCCTGATCCTTTATCAACTAAACTCATATCTTATATGACGCTTCATCTCTTTCTTTAAGTCCCTATAGCCGGTTGTGTGGTCGGAATTTCGAGTCAAGAGACTCGAGTTCGATCAAAGGGTTTTTCAAAAACTTATGTACGAATTATATCGTTGGCTTGGACATAAAGACGGCGACGGGCTTACCACCTGTCACGTTGTCCCGAAAATATCTTCGATGGAAGGTAGGTCAAAGGACTTAATTGTCTAGACTAGACCTCTGTCTACCCCTGTATTGGGAATTACGTGAAGATATTTATATTTATTTATCTCTTTCTCCCCATGCTCCTGAATAGCAGTGGATCTTACATAGAGCAGGCCATCCTCTCCCCCCTGGCGACGGGTCCGTGGTCGTCGTAGATGAGCAGCGACTTCTTGAAGACCGACAGCCTGCCGGCGAGAGGCAACGAGGTGTCGGTGAAGAGTCGCCGCGTCAGACGAGCGCTGTCCTGCTTCTTGCCAGCCACCGCCAGCGTGCCATGCCTGCCGTGCAATTGCTATTGTTACATACATTATAAGTCATGATATTAGCCGACAACCGAGGCGTTGAGTGATGGGAATTTAGGTCAAGATACCCGAGTTTGATCAGGCAGACTCGTACCAATGGATTGTTTTGCAAAACTTATGCACGATTTTTATTGAGATGGCGACTGGCTCACCACTTGTCACCCATATTGTCTTCGGTAAACGGTGGATCGAAAGGACTTGCCTCTGTCTAAACTTGCAAACCGTTTACGTGCGGTAACGACATAAGAATACTAATCCAAACAAATATGATTCCCAGTGCTTTGGTGGCTGGGTAGTGATAAAATACACATATACACAGGTATAAAATAACTTAGACAATAAATATCATAGCACCTACGTAAACATATAACAGTAAACAAAAATAAATCCATGACTCGAATACAAACATTATGTATGTATTCGTCATGGATTTATTTTCAACTCACGAAATCGCTCATGAATGTAATCATCACATAAAAATGTTTATTCTCACCATCTCCACATTCGAAGCTTAGGGGCTTTTAAGAATAATTTGATTATTTTATATATATATATATATATATATATATATATATATATATATAAATACACGTCATCGTAATTTGCATGCGACTTTATAACAGTAACCTGGTGGTGAGATCACCGATCCTGCAGAGCGCCAGGCCGGGCTTGCAGTAACGGTCAGGGTGCCGCGTGTCCACGTCCAGCGCGGCCGGGTCCCACACCTTCCCAGCGCTGAGGCAGCGCCCCGTCCAGTTGTAGTAGTCGACGCCCGGCGGGTGCTCGTGCACCGCCCAGCGGTGCTCGAACGTGTTGTTCACGTTCGAGCCGTCCGCATGGACCTGGCAATGAAACATCCTATTTAGTCACTTACCTTGCGACCCGTAAAAGTCCAATGGTAATTGATGTCAATGAGTTTTGGTACCAGAACAAACAGACAAGTCTGGTTGGCGATTAAACCACCGAACGGATTTTGATTCAGGTTCCGCTGATCAATGTCTTATTTTCCAACTTAAAAAGTGGTGCAATGATTATCGAAATCGGTTCAGTAAATCATATAATAGCACACATAACGGCATAGCATAAGCCTCTCCCGCAAGGAAAAGTTGCCATAATCGCCTAGCTTGGGAAATGAAAACAATAACAATACCAGATACCTTACACCTTAAACACTATCTGCTACCCGTCTCCGGGTTTCCGTACCCATTGGCCTTTTCAAGGCTTTTCTCTTTGTCGTCTCTAACCACACCCGCTACTGAAGAATCAGTTTGAAAGATTCTTACGCTGATACCACAAAGCTAATAAGTAATATATAATCTTGTCAACATCTTGTAACAATGATATAAATTATTAAAGCTAGTGTACACGAAAACTTTACCCATGTTCATTATTAAAGAAGAATTGTTAGTGTTTTTATGCTCGTAGCAACGTAAAAGATTCTCTCTTTTAACTCTATTTTTAATAGGATTAAGGTGAAAACTCAGTCAACCTGATAGATTCTGCAGCTTACAATCCCCAACAAAATTTAGAGATTTTATAATTATACGATTGTCAATATATAAACGGGCATACACTGAATGGTTTAATATCGAAAAAGGTGTTAGACAGGGATGTGAAGCGTCACCGTGGCTGTTTAATCTGTTTATGGACAATTGCTTGACAGATTTAAAAGAGAATGAAAGTGGGTTGAGAATGAATGAGTTACTCGTCAAATGTTTTCTCTATGCTGATGATCAAGTATTACTTGCGTCTTCAGCCGAGGAATTGCAGGAGATGGTAACTGCTATGAGTGAAGCTTTTGTTAGAAAGGGGATGAAGATGAATGTAAAGAAGACGAAAGTAATGGTGTTTGAAAGAGATGAGGTCATGACAGACTGCAATATAGTGATTCGAGATGAACAAATTGAACAGGTGAATGAGTTTGTGTATCTGGGTTCAAAGTTCACAAGAGATGGAAAGTGTGAGAGTGATATTGAAAGAAGAGTGAATGCAGGAAACATGGTGAATGGAGCTTTGCACTCCTTTATGAGCAGTCGGATGGTGTCTAACAAGGCTCGTTTGGCTGTGCATAGGGGAGTTTTGGTTCCGACACTCATGTACGGAAGTGAAAGTTGGGTATGGCAGAAGAAACATGAAAGCAGAGTAAATGCAGTTGAGATGAGAGCATTAAGAAGTATGTTAGGAGTTTAACTGAGCGACAGGATAAGGAATGGTGAAATAAGGAAACGTTGTGGTCTGAAAGAAGATGTAGTGACTAAAATTGAGAAAGGTGTGCTGAGATGGTTTGGCCATGTCGAGAGAATGAATGAAGAACGATTGACGAAAAAAGCATATAAGACGAGTGTGAATGGAAGTGTAGGAAGGGCAAGACCTAGGCGGACGTTTCAAGACCAAATCAGGGACGTCCTGAAAAAAGGCCAGGTCAAGAGTACCCTGAATCGAAGAGAATGTATGAAGGGAATAATGAAAGTGGACGAAGCGAAACAAGTATGTAAGGATCGTAGCAAGTGGAAAGAAGTGGTCTCTGCCTACCCCTACGGGAAAGAGGCGTGATTATATGTATGTATGTATGTCACTTCCGAGGATTGAGACGGAATGCCCGTTATTAGACTGCTTGTCTTTACCTTTCAAACTAGAACGCAATAGATGCTACTCTACTGTTTCGTGATAGAAATGGGTAAGAAAATACTAACACAGAGGACTCCTTAACTTGAGAGTCTACTTAGTGGTTATTAAATATTTAACAAATGAAAAAAATATATACAATACCCAGAAAACTCTCGCCACTTACCATGCTCTCAATGATAATGGTGGTGTCATCCCAAGGTCGCTCTAGTGGCTGACGTAGGATCACACGACCCACGAGTGGGTACCGAAAGATGACCTCCGCAGAGGTCATAGGCGTTTGATACTCCGTGCCGTCTTCGTAGGAGAGTATCGTGCCGCAGATCTCTTGTTTAGGTGGTCTCCTAAAATATGAAACAAGTTCACATTACCAAATAACCATAACTGATATCATCAAAAGTCAAGATATATTATTGCGCCAAAGTCACTTTTTTTAATGCCTATTTGGGGAAATAGTGGTGAGGCTTTCGCTACCTTAGTTATATATTGTATATTTGTGTTTATTTACTTGTAATTTTAAAATAAATAATATCCAATTTATTCAAGAAAATTGGAAACAATTTATCATTTCCCACTCACCCTTTGAACACCCTAACGTAAGAGCCTATATATTGCAGTGGCCAGATCGTTTTAGTTGACATAGCCGTTACAATGGGCAAGTTATTATCCTAATCCATTAAAAATATAACACTTACCTCTCCAGGACAAGAGAGCGGTGCATCACGCTATGTAGGCCATATAAAGGCAGGTAAACATCCCAATAGGCGCCACTCAGCTCGTTAGCCAACCCTGGCAGCAGGTAACGATGGTTCAGGTACTCCGTGCGGTCCTTGTATTTACCCAGCAAATCGCCAACAGGATACTGCTCCATCGTGCCCATACCTTGGAAATAAGTGGCAAATCAGACGTTTCACATTCAAATTCATCCTAAGATTCAAATCTATCTGGTGACCGGAATTCGAGTTAAGACCCAAGTAAGGTCTACTACCTTACTTGTATCTTGGCTTACTTGGTACTTTTTCAAAACTCGTATACGATTTATATCGTTGGCTTGGACACAAAGACGGCGTCGGGCTTACCATATAAACGTAGTCCCAATAAATGTCGTGAAATATCCTTCGAAAGTATTTAATTGTGTAGATCTCTAACAACCATAGTATTGAGAATAGCGTTACGATGTTTGTTTTTCAAATCGCTTTAAAACGTTCATCGATTCATATATTGTTACTAGTGGCCTAATGGTCAGGGCCCTCGCCTTAGTACGCTAGTGACACAAGGTCGATTTCCAGGTCGGCAATATAAGTGCTCAATTTACCATGCTTGCTTTACATTGCTATTTACCATAGTTGTTATATTGCTATTTCGTGGCATAAATTGTTAAGAGAGTAGTACTAACCTTTACCTGGCAGTGATCATTTACAGGCCGCTTCTGTACTTTACAATACATCGTTAAAAATGTGTATGCATCATATGTATCTTCATCGTAACATATATGCAACATATTATAAGCTGGCTAATATGGCTTTTTGGTCGTTAGAACCGTGGGGGCAAGTAAGAGCCGGACCTTAGTTGCCCAAACGGTTAAATCATCTCCGAAATCTGTTGCCAAGTTTTGTTTCCCTTTTTAATTTTATTTTTAACTTTTCCTCAACTCGACATCTTGTGAATACCAACAGGCTTAAATTCCCTTTTAGCCCTTAGGTTAAGGTGTAAGTAGTAAAGAATAAATATTCACTAAAATATACATAATACGTATGTACGATAGCTACAAATCTATGAGAATTGAGTTGGAATAATATCTAATGGATGATTTCTAAGAAACTTACGAAAGAAACAATAAAATCGTCGTTTAATACGGGAGGAAGTTGTCAGTCGAATGCTGCTAGAGGCAAATATTTTTATGATAAATGTGAATAAAAAAAAAAGCCAAATATTTTATGAACAGTGTAGTTACTAGTGATCCATGTAACTACACTCTACGTAATTGACGTAAGTAGTAAAGCATAACAAAAACTCAGTGCCATCGATAACAAACATTGAATTCCATATTGCACTGCTGACGTCAGACAATTTCATCCGAAGTTCATCTCTGACCGTTTGAAGCCATTGTCTCAGGAGACTGATAAACAACTGGCGAGCTACCAAGAAGCCAGGAAGCGCGCGCCGCTTGACCGACATTACGTGAACGCGAGACTGTAGCTAATTTCGGATGAATCCGATACAATTCAGATGTAACACGGCGTCGGTTTATTTCCATTTGACATGTATACTTTCAGTTATATATGTATTATCTATGATGTATACTCTACCAAATGTAGGAGAGATAGTTGCTATCTTGTCTGATATGAATATTTTGGTAAAACTTGATTGTTCACATATATTTTGTAATATCACTTTGTACTATGTTTTATGTAAAATATATTATCAATTGATCAATCAATAATTGAAATAATATCATATCATATATAAGTAATATATTATAAAGTGTAGGTTTTTTCACAATTAAGTCATTTCGATCAAAATTTTAGAGGAGATTTTTAGGACGTGACCGGTAGTAAGCCTGTCGCCTTTTTATTGTCTAAGCCAAGGATACAATTCGTACATAATTATATCCTTTTTCCTGGGAGTCGATTAGTTCCATATATACGAGTATATTATGGTAACAGTTATTTACTACCTAACTTGTGGCTACCATGGCTTCAAATCATTTAACTTGTATACTCTACTAATATTTAGATTCAGTAGCTACAGAAATAATCCTGATGATGTTGTAAATGTGAAAGTTTGTATGTTTTGGGCTCGTAACATAAACGACGGCGACAGGATCAGCATCTGTCACGTTGTCCCAAAAAATGTATTCGGAGGAAGTTGGGTCAAAACGATTTTATTGTCTAGACCTCTGTCTACCATACCATATCGGGAATGGCGTGAAGATTTAGAATACAATTTTTCAATTTAAATTTTTTCGTAATTGTATACAATTTTTAATGAGTACTGATAGTGGTTACCGCAGCACATTACACCTGAAAACCATTTCAAAAGAAGAAAATACTTATTTACCTCGAAGACTAAGGTGGAATGCCTTAACGCCCGTATTTATACTGGCTCTCTATACTCTTCAAACCGGAAGTTACACTGTAATTAACTTTTGTCAAACTGGCAACGGAATTTGGTCATAAAATAAAAAAATAAAAAAAGAAATTGCTACGAGTGTATATATGAGTCCCATACGACTCTTAGGCAGATAAATAGTCCAGCTTATAACTTTTATTGTAATATTTAATTTTAGTTATCAAAACTAAATACTTACTAATTGCGTCGTATCCACGTTATATCGGTATAAGAATAAACCGTCTTCTTCCTGGTCGTGGTTGACGTAAGAGGCGACTAAGGGAAAAGCCTTTAAAAGGTTCTTTAAAAGGTCCACCTCTCTAGGTTCTTTTAAAGGTAACGTGGGGCAGCGTCTGAGATGAAAGGAAAGGTTTCAAGGGCACTTCCAACTCGGCTACCTGAACAAAAAAAATCTTAAAAAATCCCAACCTGGCGGCGGCAATGTCTTCAGGTCAACTCCCGTGGGGTTGTATATCTCCCCGGTGGTGTTACACATGGTGTGCACGAGGTCTGCGTGCAGCAGTCTGGCGGGGACCTCGCGTACGTTGTACTGGAGCATGGACCCGACGAAGCGAAGGTTTGACTCGTAGTCCTGGTCGGCAGCACCCAGCTGGAAGTTCGCCCACGTGGGGTCGTAAGGCGAACGCTGGCTGAAGTCCACTGTGCCCCTTATGCCGTCCATGTTGATGAGGGCTCTGTTGGACGAGACAGGATATTCTCAAAAATCTATTACCTTAATAATTAGTATATAAGTATAGTATAGTATTCGTTATTGGCCGCTAGTACTCTAGTAAAAAGTCACGATAGCCGAGTTGTTGGGTGGTCGGAATTTCGAGTCGAGAGACCCGAGTTCGATCCCCAGGTGGCAGTACCAATGAGTTTTTCAAAAAACTTATGTACGAATTTCATCGTTGGCTTGGACAGAAAGGCGGCGACGGGCTCACCACCTGTCACGTTGTCCCGAAAATATCTTCGGTGGAAGGTGAGTCAAAGGGACTTAATTGTCTAGACTTGACCTCTGTCTACCCCTGTATTGGGAATTGCGTGAAGATATTTTCTTATTTTTATATTTAGTACCCTAGTGATCAGCTTAAGAAAGCAAGTGACCAAAACTAAAGCAATTTCCATTGCCGAATTTATCAGTTCTTGCTGAGAAAGGAAAACGTCGCTAGGAACCCTGAATATCTGAAAAATTAAAATGTGATCATTTACGATCTCCTTAAGCTTACTTATCTAACGTAATATTTTTTTTATGTATTTAGAACAACAAACAATTACATAGTAAAACTTACTAAAAAAAACAATGAATTATGAGTAACAAACAATTAATTATGTAAGCGTTATCCAAAGATTTAAGTAATATATTGTGTCAAATCTTCACTGATGCGATGATAAAGTAAAGATATTTACACCAAAGAGCCAGCGATGTAAATAGTATACAAGTTTTTTTTGCAAAAACCCATTGGTACGAGCCTTCCTGGAGTTCGAACTCGGATCGCTCGACTGGCGTATTCTTCGTACTTCATAGTTAATAATAAATTTATTAATAAATAAAACATTACTCACTTCGCACTCTTCGGCTGCATTGGTCGGAGCTTGGCGCACGCGAGGAAACTCTCTGTGTGTACGTTATCATAGATCACCACGTAGAGACTCCGCGTCGTAACTTCCATGTCACTTCGCAACAAACTTAACACGTCATCCTTGTACAAGGTCCTTAGTCTCTTCACGGTGGGGTCAGCAGCCACTTTCACAAGACCTAACCTAACGTCCAGATCACCAACACTCAAACCGTCACCACTATTCTCAGGATCGAATACCGCTTGGAGTACATCACAATTGTCTTCGTAATTACCTTTATCAGAGTCAAAGATATCAGTCACGAACAGCTTCCATTTATGCTGAGTGAAGTCAACTTTTGCTGGTAATGCTTTTGTGTGATATAAATCCGCTTGAAGGAAAGCATCGGATTCGTCGAAATCTTTAGCGTACAGCCAACGAAAGTGTAAAGTGCCCGCTAAAGGGGCGTAAAATTTCGCCTCCGCGTATTTCTCATAAAGTTTATCCGTTGATAGAATAGATGCACATACAACTCTATCCCTTTCTGCTGTTTCTAGTACTATACTCTTTCCCCACATCCCTAATGGACCGGTCAAACTGTTTTTACTTTCGAACTCAGCATGGTCTTTTCCTGGTATTATCAAATAACCCAATTCCTCAGTAAGGTCTATCAGTTCTTTACCTAAATTGCTCTCGGAGCATCTATCTTCAGTTAAGTCTCTATAGTCTACTGGGAATTCATGTATAGTCCATCTCCATACTCCATCTGGGTATTGTAGAGTGGGCTTCAGGTTGGTCCTGATGCTGATGAGGGTTTCATTTTTGTTTGAGAATTCAATCTCTCCGTGCAAACCATGCTGCGAGATGTACGCACGAAGTACGAGTGTGTTTGTATCTGTTGAAGAGAGATAAATGTTATTACAAGAACAATTAATGAACAAATGCACGTCACTTTTCCATTCTATTTCATCTTTACTTTATTTAAATTTTAATACTGGTCATAAATTTTAATATTATTATTTTAGTTCAGTTGATTATTCCTTTCATAAAAAGAGTGGACGCGCAATGAAGACAGAGTCTGGATTATTGCGCTATGACGTTATTAACACACGATCAGAATTTCAATTCGACAATATTTGAAATTTTATCGCTTCCTTAATCATACCATTAAATAGTTAAGCGTAGAATTGAGCTTCGTAGGCCGGGAAACGATCGACGTGACTCCGTACAGTAAAAATACCGGCAATTATTAAACCGTGCGAGAATCAAACTATATCCTACCTGAACACAAAAATAATCAGCCTCTCAGTAGAATTTAAACAAAACTACGGTTTCATATGGCCTATAGCCTGCAGAAGTTCACTGCAGAAGATAGATAAGATGTTCAGTTTTGGTTTTTGATGATAACGATTTTAACCCCTTTACCAGTCTTTTAATCGTAGTTAATTTAACGTTATTTTAACAGTTAGTGTCACGTGGTAATGGCGTAGTGAATAACCATATCGATAAATGACTAAACCAAAATTCAACAGATCGGTGATGGGCAGCCGCGTCCAGTAAAATGCGAGGTGTCTGGTACAGAATTCCTAGCCGAGATTGGCGATTATTATAAATCCTCCTTATAGGAGTGGGGCTACTATATCCAGCAGTGAACTTTCATAGACCGGAATGTAAAGTAAAAATAAATGACATGATGACAGACAACCCCATAGCACAATTGGAAGTTTCCCTAGCTTCGAAGCTAAGGTTTTCGAGTTCAAATACCGCTTGGGGCAAATATTTGTATGAGGACTATGAATTTCTAAATGTCTAAATGTCATGGTGTAAATGCATATAAAATAGTTTATATATGTGAATATATATCTACGTAATTATATTATACCGTTGTCTTAGACACTAAAACAGTGACAGACTCATCACCTGTCACGCTATCGTGAATAGACTTCGAAAGGGTACAAGGGTAGACAAAGATAATTAAGTCCTTTCGACCCACCTTCCACCGAAGACACTTTTTGGGAAAACCAGACAGGTGGTGAGCCCGTCGCCTTCTCTATGTTCAAGCCAACGACATAAATCGTTGGAAAGTTTTTTGAAAAAACCAATTGGTACGAGCCTTGGGGATCGAATTCGGGTTTCTTGACTCGAATTCCGACCACCCTACCATTACGCTATCGTGTCTAAATCAAATCAAATCATTTATTCATCGACATAAGAACATACATTCGTTTATCGATCGTCATTTTCAATCTACCACCGTTTCGTAATGAGGTTCCTCTAACGGAGAAGAAACAGGCGAAAGAAACTCCGTAGGTATCCTCTTTTTTGGTCAATATTTTTAACAATATAATGCATTATACAAATATAATGTGATATTTTCTAGAAATAGCTTGGGAGCGATCACCTCATTCCCAGGGGTTACTGTCATTAATATATTCATTTATATTATAATAACCCTTCCTATAAAGCTTTTCTTTAATAAATTTCTTAAACCTGTTAATAGACAGGCTTTGCATATTTACCGGGACTTTGTTGTAGAAGCGTATACACCGCCATATGAACGAGTTACTTACTCTATGGAGTCTAATAACCTATCAATCCCAGTATTTTGAAAATGTGTGAAAATATTAATTTAGTCTATTTTACACGATGAGATAACAGTTTTTAGACATACTATGACATACTTAACTTCGAAATAGTAAAGCATGATTTTTGAGTTGAGTTCTTAATAAAAATTAGGGCGAAAAACGGGCTAACAGAACAGGCCTTAACCTAAATCAAAATGGCTACTGGAATCCATAATACTAGCAAACCATACCAAACGATTCTTCATAGTAGGATACTGATATGTTGTTAGCCCTGAGAACTTAGGTGGCCGTATTCAAACTGGCTCTATAAACTCTTCAATCTGGAACGCACTGCTATTTGGCGGCAGAAATGGTAGTGGTACTACCCCTTCTACCTATCACCCTACAAACGATGTCATATACTAAACTAAGGAGATAACCAAGGAATATTGTGTGATTCGATCGCTTGCGAGCCGAGCTGCTTGCCGTGCGTGTCGACTATGCCATCGTCTCTGACGAGAGAAGGCTTCACCATTGGATTTTTTAACATTTCAGAAATTAATCACTACTCTCCATTTATGAGAGAATGTAGACATGCCATTTTATTGTTTTCTCATTCAGAATTCTGCGAAACAATGTTGTATTGCCATACTCGTACATAATTTAAGAATAATTTCTAATACAAACATAGTACATTTGTTAGTAGAGGAATTGTTTGGTAAAAACGGTAAAAATAGAGATTTTTTGGAACAATATTTCTTATTATTGGTTTTCATTATTAATAACTCATAACGTTCAATAAACAACGTATCGAACAATTTTCCGAAGGTTACATTACATGTAAAAAAAACCAAATAAGGTCTCACCTTTAAGGAAAAATAATAAAAGAACTACACTGAAAAACTTTGGTATAAAATCACAATTAATTGAACACATTTTCACGATAAATTTATCACATTGTTTATCAAATTTATTTTATAGAAACTCTTATAAATTCGTAAAGGCTATACACGCATGTTGTCTGTTAGTTTCACTTGGTATCTCATAACTTAGTGAAAGGCGGTTCAAACAACTTAACGAGTGAGACGGGTATAGACAGTAAGAGACGGCAGCTGGTCACGTAGATGTAGTACGCGAGCTGTCAGTTCCGTAAAACATTAATGAATTATCAGAATCTGAAATAAGCAAACATCAGGGCTCGTACCAATGGCTTTTCTCAAAAACTTATGTACGATTTATATCGTTGGCTTGAACATAAAAGACGGCGACGAGATCAACGCCTATCACATTGTCCCAAAAAATGTCTTCGGTGGAAGGTGGGTCGAAAGGTCTTAATTGTCTAGCTAGAGTCTACCCCTGTATTGGCAATGGTGTGAACATATTTATATACTATACGCGAGTAATTGAAAATACTTGAAGATGCCAATGACTAATTAAATGTTTACTTATCTTCACGCATTTGCCAATACAGAGGGAGTCACAGGTTCACCGACACTTATTTTGGGCAACCTGACAGATGGTTAACCTATTTTAGGTTTAAGTCCCCGTTACAATATATATCCTATATAGATAAATATTCAAGCATACATAAAAACGTCTATGACTTGAACATAAATTCATATTCAACACACAAATGTTTGCCCCTAACAGTCTTCGAACCCTAGCTTCGTAGTCAGAATCACTTGCAGCCTGGCTACGGTACTAATTAAAGATGTCGGAATAACCATTACAGAAACACTAGCAGATTCATAACCAAAGGTTGTCCAGGGGCGGCCGCGAAGGACGGAACTTTTATGAATGCCCAATTTACAGACCCACAGCCTGTATGTCGCTAGAGCATCGTTATAGTCCAACACAAAAAAATAACTTGAATACACTGTGTTAAAGGAACGCTTTGTTTCATTAAGCTGTAACTAAGAGCCATAAACTTTTTTTTAAATAATACTAGCAATGCCAAATAACATAGCTGTTAATCACTACAACTAAGCAGCAATGCTTGACAGGAGTTGGTTTACGACAATACTCGAATGGCGGGCCCGAACCACCGGCGCCCTATTTCGCAGTCCGCATCCTAAACTATTAGGCTATAGCCGCTTTGTATGCTTAAATTATTGTATAGTTTCTCTGTCAAGAAAAAGAATACCTTACTAAAAAGTCTTTGCCCTACTTTACTTGTTTCTGATTCCATAACACAAGTGCTTTAGCTACTTACTTTGGGATCAAAGCTATGTGTGACTTTGTCCCTATTTAAGTATTTTATTTTATTTTACAATTAAAAGCCAATTAAAAGTTTCTGCTAAAAGAAAATTACATAATTAGATTGAGAAACAGACTTAAACAGATTATAAACATTAAACATATAAGAATATGCTCTATTGCGTTAAAGAACACGTCGCTTAACAACCTTTTCATCTGATTGCCAGAGGTATTAAATATATTTACACATAGTATTTGAAGTCACGATAGCCGAGTGTTTGGGTGTTCGGAATTTCGAGTCAAGAGACCCGAGTTCGGTCTCCAAGTGGCAAGCTTGTACCAATGCATTTTTCAAAAACTTATGTGCAAATTATATCGTTGGCTTGGACTTAAAGGCGGCGACGGACTTACCACCTGTCACGTTGTCCCGAAAATATCTTCGGTGGAAGGCGGGTCAAAGGGACTTAATTGTCTAGACTACTGAGTGAAGATATTATATTTATATATATTATTATAAAAACATAGTGGCAATCTAACTATAGATTAAATTTTTAATAGGTTATATTTTAGAGGATTATTTTTTTAAATATGTACGATGTTACCATCATAATTGAAGGAAAGTAAAGAACTAGCTAGCTAGTAAAGAAAGAAGAAGCTGATGTTTTCTTAAAACTTTGTAGTAACCTAAAAACTAGTTACACAAAATAGTAATTGGAAGGCTTCATGTCTATCTTATCAATAGTATCTAAGAAACCAGCTGTTAGCAGCTATAGGGATAACAGCCAGCAATAGCGATTTGAATATGTTATATTTAAAATGTGTTTTAGTTTCACGATTCTATTTTTATAGATATAATCTCTGAGAGAAATTCAATTGATTAAAATTGATTCATTCAACTAATATATAACTGTAATCCCTTTAATTATCTTATATAATTTTAGCTTTTGCGTCCCACTGCAGGGTGAAAGCCTCTCTCTTGTCTCTTGAATTAATTATTTTTGAATAAATAAAACGATTTTACATATTTTATCGCGTTTTAATTAGTTTTTACAAACTATTTTTACTCCCCGACGTAACGTAATCTGTGGTCATGGGGGGACTGATGCTGTAAAGCATCCGAAACGTCGGGAAGTAAAAATTGTTTGTAAAAACTAATTAAAAATGCGATAAAATCCGGAAAATCGTTTTATTGAAAATGTGTAGTATTCGCGTAAATACAAGAAATCATTATATTTTTGAATAATTTGGTATAGTGCCATTTATTGACAGCAAACGAAGCTCATTAAAATGTATATAAATTGACATAAATGCCTCTTGCATTATTCAATTAACGATGCCATAAATAATTAGAACGCTATTACTGGCTATAAACCCTGTTTGCTCGTGGTAAAGTACGCGGCCCGGGAACCGAAGGCGGGTCCGTGCGGTGTGGATTACAATGGAGTATTTTAGTGAGACGTGAGTCACGGATAGTGACTAGAATAGCGCACAGCGTGGAAACTGCGCGGGCGGGTGACGTAGAAGACGGCGATCACATTCGTGAAACATATTTCGGATTCCTTGACGATATGATTTGGTAGCTCAGTGCTCTAGATAGCGAATGACTCGGATTCGATCCCGGGCCGGTACCACTAAAATTGTTATTAGCAATTTTAGGTGCTGAATTATGGGATGTTGCTAAGCCTGACGACTGTGTCAAACCCTCTCTTACGAGATATGTTATCTCTTGTCACGGTAGCAGAGTGGTTGGGTGATCAGAATTTCGAGTCTGAGATCATTCCCCTGTTGTTTGGCTTGTACCAAAGGATTTTTTCAAAACTCATATACGATTTAGATCGTTAGCTTGGACATAAACACGTTGACAGTCTTACCACCTGTCACGTTCTACCAAAAAAAATTATTCGGCGAAAGGTGGTTGGGTCTAAAGAACTTAATTGTCTACCCCAGTATTGGAAATGGCGTAAAGATTTTTTTTATATACATTTATTTAATTTTAAGTGCGTGTGTAATATAATGTTTGTGGTTGTGAAGGAAAACATAGTAATTAAACCTGCATGACTGAAAAATAACATGATTTCAAGGACACGTGCTCCACGTGTCCTTGAAATCATGTTATTTTCCCAACTTGCACTGGAGTTCCTCTGCTCTAATCTCTCTCAAAAAATACATGATAAAAGGTCCATCTCCAACCGTGGGCACTGACCTTAAGTTTCTCTTTAATTAACCCAAAAATAACTAGATAAGGAACAGAAATATAGATGATTCACGTTCTTCGATTACCAATCCAATCCAATCTCTTGCTAAGTTTGGCGATTATATCAAATCCTGTCTTACGGGAGAGGCATATGTCCTACAATGGAGTTTTATGGGACGTTATGTATGTATGTGTGTATTGTCATTGACGTTTAACAAAGTTATCACATGTCATATGACCTGATTCTACCTTGATGCCGTAATACATCTTTTTGTGTTTGGGTATTGTTTTAACTTAGGTATCCAAGTGGCCAGGTGATGGAAATACGAATTAGAAATTGAATTACTGTTCACTATAATATTACGTCAATGGAATCGAGTTAGATGCCCTGGGTGAAGGCTGATTCCATGTGTTTTCGACACTTTGGACACTAAGACAGTGAAAAATGTAAAGATGTACAATGTTTTGAGCAGATAAACGATTGAATTGATTGAAATTTACAGAGTCACCAGCTGACACATTATGTGTAATCTCCGATAAAATATAGGTCAAAAAGACTTCAGGTCAGAAATATCTAACTACCATAGTATCAGAGAAATATGTGTTAAAATATACCTTCTATATAGATTTTAATAATATTTATAAATAGAGAAATAATAAGCTTGTCACGCTATTTTAAATCTTAACGTGGGTGTCATTACAGGCTAGTAATGCAAAATTTAAGATAAATCTATATAGATTAGTAAAACACCTTCAAAATTGTATGATATGTACAGTAAAGGAACAATAGTCGAAAACAATTTACAAATGCATCCTTCACTTCAATAAATAAATAAATAAATATCTTCACGCAATTCCCAAAGCAGGGGTAGACAGAGGTCAAGTCTAGACAATTAAGTCCCTTCGACCCACCTTCAACCGAAGATATTTTCGGGACAATGTGACAGGTGGTGAGCCCGTCGCCGTCTTTATGTCCAAACCAACGATGAAATTCGTACATAAGTTTATGAAAAATTCATTAGTACTGCCACTTGGGGATCGAACTCGAGTCTCTCGACTCGAAATTCCGACCGCCCAACAACACGGCTATCGTGACTCTTACTTCACTTCTATCCTTTATTGAAACCCGAATAAGAAATCCTTTATTTAAGTTCGAAACTGAATGATGACTCTAATATAGTTACTGTAGCTCACAAAGTTCCAATCAACTGTGATCCCTAATTTCGAAAACAGAACACCATCAGGTGAGCAGTTTATTTTTAAATCTGTAACTCCCAGAAATCGGCGGCCGAACCGGCCAGCATACCAAAGAGTTCTGATGCCGATTTGTTCTCTGACTATCGCATTGACCGAACTATATATGGAATGGTTGGCACATCTTCTGTATGTTGGAGGGGACCGGGAGAGGGGGGAAAAGTCTGGATGTTGAAGTGGGAATGAAATCTCGGAGTCAGGGTGGGACTGCCGAGCGGTACAGTCTCTCTTTCGTCGATCCAACAAATAACACAATGGTAAGTGTACACAGTGAACACAAGTGCCCACAAGTGATACAAGTGATGTGTCAAGTGATAAGCAACAGGACAAGTGAAAAACGGACATACGGATGATAGGAGATTTAAACATGTGTCAATAATTTGAAAGCTTCGAATCTCTTCGTTAAAACGAAATATTTTTAAAAGTAAATTTAAATAAACAGACTTTACCATCAACGTTAACTCAAATCTAAACAACTTCTTTGTAGAACACTTTCAATGATGGGGCAGGCATATCCAAAATGGACAAATGCCCTTAAATAAATAAAGAATAAAAAAGTACACTCAAATAAACATCGACAGTCAAAAACATGTATTAAAACTTTAATAATAGATAAATTTCAATGTTAATCAAATGTAGTAATTCAAAAACCTAATAATAACATAATGTGTCCTAAATACGTCCATCAAAGTTATGAAGCAATTCACTTAACAATGCAAATCTAAACATTTTTGCAAATAACTTAGATACATAGATAAATTTAGTACTTTTTGCTGCATATTTCAAATATCAAAAAAAAATCTAGGTAGGTTAAGGAGTTAAACAAATTATTAATACTAGAGTTTTAATAAACACCACCAAATAGAGAATCAATAAAACATTTTCTAACAATACACTAACGCTTGGAATATTTGATAACATAAGCAATTTTGCAATAACTTCTAAACTGTATGAACAGAAGTCCTGAGCAACGAATTCTATTTCTGTATCGCTTTACGTAACGGGCTCCGCGGTGGAAGCTGATATTGGATTCTAAATATAAAGGCGTTTGCTGTAACGCCTAAACTGGACGGACGTGATGAAATCTGATTACTCGAATCAATTACGGTGATAATTATAAAAAAAAATTCTTAAAGACGATTTTGCCATAACGTTTTGGATTGAGATTTGGTTGCGTTTTTTATTGCAAATTGCAAAACAAAGATTTCCAAAGGACTGCTTTTGTTATGCCTTTTCATTTCTTCTTTGTTAAATGTTAAATAAATATGTTTTAACTGAAACGAAATCACATAAAAATTGTGTATGTGATAAAAAATATCTTCACGCCATTCCCAACATTGGAGAAGAGAAAGACCTTTTGACTCACCTTTCACTGAAGGTATTTTTTGTGACAGACGTTGAGGTTGTCGCCGTCTTTATGTCCAAGCCAACGATAGAAATCTTAATGCAATGGGTACCACTTGGAAATTGAACTCGGGTGTCTTGACTCGAATTCCGATCACCCAACCACACGGCTACGTGACTGTTTATGTGAAGACGTTTTTAATTATGAAATTTTAAAAATAAACCTTGAGTTAAATCAAATGTTACACCGTATATGAAATATTCAAAAAGATAACCGATTAATATAAATAAGGTACGTGCTGGCATAAAGTTTGAATACAGAAGTAATTTCAATAGATTTAAAAGAATATAACTATTGCTTATTTTAGAAAATAAACATAGATTTGAAGTAGTAGACAGATTAAGTAAACAATAGCACGAAATAAATGAGAGATTAAAAAAGTAACTGACACGGACAGGGTTGTTCTTGAATTTTTAAAAATGTTTGATATTTAATAACAAAAAACCTGGCCACATAGACGATAATGTTTTAAAAATCAATAAATTTTCATCCATAAAGGTATGATGACGTAATCATTTTGATGTTTATGTAACTTTAAACCATTGAGTTAGATATTAGCATAGCTTACTTTTTTAAAAATTAACAAAAACGAAACTGAAAAATTTGTTCATAATTGCTTTCTTTCATAGGCGGATAAGGATAAGAAGGTAAAGAAGAAGAAGGCGCCGAAGGAAGAAGCGCCCGCAGAAGAGGCGCCAGCGGCGGCGCCGGCCGCGCCAGCATCTGGCGAGCGCCAGTCCTCCCGTGGCAGCCGCAAGGCCAAGCGCACCGGCTCCAATGTATTCTCTATGTTCTCACAGAAGCAGGTCGCCGAATTCAAAGAGGTAAGAACTGCGAGTGCTCTAAGATTTTTAAAAGATATTGCTTTACACGCACACTTGTAATGATGGCCGTGGTGGTATCGGCTAAAGAATATCCCACTTCCTTTCTTCTGATCTTAAGAAGCAACAAAGAGAAGAGCCTTGACAATATGAATGGCTACGGACAAATGGCGTGATGACCAATTAGACACCAACTATAACTAACAAACCCGGAGGAAAACAAGCAGACCAGTGACAGGCAGCAGATCGTAGTCTAAAGTGTAAGATGGCTGGTTCTGCGATCGCCAATCCGCTAGCCAAGCCTGGTGATTTTGTAAAACCCTCCCACGGGAGAGGCCATTTATGACCAGCAGAGGAAAATAACAGGCCGTTATGTATTATGTCAATGGGGAAATAGCCAATAGCCTTGATATGATATGATATCCATTTAAGACAGAATGATGCTGATGAATAACCTGCCATGTTGATGGAAGAAGAATAAAAAAATTTTTCGTTCCTCATTTCAAAAGTGTAAAAAGGCACATGTCAATTTAAATAAAAAGGGCTGGTCAGCACTAGACCTTTCACATGATTTAAATAAGAACTAAAGATTGACTATGTGCTAATAAAAAATCTGCAGAGGCTTGAAATTGTATTATAAAAATGTACTTCTTCCAACTTTTAATTTTTCTTTTGGCGCTCAATTTTTGGACATCTTTTCTTCCCTTCTTTCTTTACAGCCTACCAAAAGTCCACTGTTGAACAAAGGCCTCCCCCAACACCTTACACCCTAACAGTACACAAAATATTGTCAAAAATGTTATGCATCTGAACAATAGATCGTATTACATACGTCACACAACGCAATTATCACTTCTGGTTAGCTCGTGCTGTTTCCATTTGTTTAGTAAACATTGGACGTTCCGATGTTATTGCACAACATTACCAATACACAATTCTAATTACAAAACGCGTTTAAAACATTTTACTCCTTACAGGGCTTCCAGCTCATGGATCACGACAAGGACGGTATCATCGGAAAGAACGACCTCCGCGCCACCTTCGACTCACTTGGCAAGCTGGCCACCGAGAAGGAACTCGATGACATGGTCAACGAGGCTTCCGGTCCCATCAACTTCACCCAGCTCCTCACCCTCTTCGCCAACCGCATGTCCGGTGGCTCCGACGACGACGATGTCGTCATCAACGCCTTCAAGACCTTCGACGAGGACGGCAAGATCGATTCGGAAAGGCTGAGGCACGCGCTCATGACCTGGGGCGACAAGTTCTCCGCCGACGAAGTCGACGAGGCCTACGACCAGATGGAAATCGACGACAAAGGTTTCATTGATACCCAGAAGCTCATCACCATGCTCACCGCCAGCGCTGAGGATGAGGAGGGCGGCGAGGCCGCGTAAACAATTCCAACGAAGACGAAACACCTGACCCAGGAGGTGCGAGCAGTCACACCCGGTCCATTCGGTTCCGAAACAACGGATTAAATTTCAAGCGAACCGAAATATTTTTTTTTATTTTAAATTAATCTATCTATGTAATTTATTGTTTCCATTTTTTATTTATATATAATGAAAATATAGTTATACTATACCAACATCGTGTAATGATGTCCCAACACTATGAAACAATAGTAGATGACTCCGAACTCACAGATTACGAAAACAACACACAAAGCCAATAATATGACTCAGCACACTATATTTAAAATCGTGAATAGTAAAAAACATACAATGACTCAGTCTGAACCGCAGTAACCTAGCAGTTAGAAGGCTCGCTTTAAAAAGCAAGTGAACTAACCAAAAGTGACACGACTAAATTTTGAATAATAATAAAATAAATAAATAAATATCTTCACGCAATTCCCAATACAGGGGTAGACAGAGGTCTAGTCTAGACAATTAAGCCCTTTTGACCCACCTTCCACCGAAGATATTTTCGGGACAATGTGACATGTGGTAAGCTCCTCGCCGTCTTTATGTCCAAGCCAACGATATGAATCGTACATAGGTTTTGAAAAAACTCATTGGTACGAGCCTGACAATTGGGGATCGAACTCGGGTCTCTCGACTCGAAATTGCGACCACCCATCCACTCGGTTATCGTAACTATTAAATTTTTAAAAATATAAAAACATAATTGAAGTAATTTTCAACCTGGTTTTACTAAGCCTTGGAGGGAAACATCGTGATGTTACACGCCGTCTAAAATAAATATATTAGATGTGCGTGTTAATTCAATCAACCTGAACTAAAGCAGCGACTGCTCACTTGCTGTACTTCGGAATGGTGGAAAAGATATTTGAATGAAAGCCCGCAGTGAGCATTTATAGGCAGCTACTATATATTACGATTTAACTAATTCAACTACGAGAACTGATTTATTCACAGCCATAACCCATAGTTAGAAAGTGCTAGAGTCGCTCACAACCTAGCACGTTTTAATACTTAATCCGTAACGGCCTGTAAAAGTCCCCTGCTTGACATTGGCTTCTTTATTGATAGAGAGTTTGCCATAGTCACTACTCCTAGCTGGCGGATTGGCGATCGCAGTACCAAACACTGGTATTTGATATTTAGGTATTTTTAAAAAACATTCCCATATTCGCCTCTTCCGACACCCACGGGAAAAAAGAGCGTGGTATAGTCTAACAACAAATATCACACGATAATAATATTTATTAACAAATAGCTAGATTTTCTTAAACGACATTGTGAAATATTTTATGCTTGTCTCCCGCTGTGTTTTAAAGATGAGTATTAATAATACCGGTTGAAACAAGGTTTCTATAACCTTCTCTTTTCTGACGAGTTTACTCTTATTACATGCTGCAGTGTCCACTTCATACTCAGGATGATCTTACTATAATCATGTGGACTGTGAACATTCTCATAAAAGAAACTGACTGTCTGATACTAATCACAGGACTCTACTTAATAATAATTAGAAAATTAGTTCTCCTCTGTCGGTAATAATTTCTCCATAAATATATATGTCCCGGAGTTTCTACTGGTAATAAAAACTATAAAATTCATGTTCATGAGTTGCACAAACTGAATTCTTTCTTATCATAATGATGTGCTTTTAAAAGGCAAAAATCTATGGTTATTACAGAAGTATCAATATAACCTAAGCTGGTTAGTTATCTGGCCAGTACCCCCTAGGTTGGGGATAGAAAACGAGTTGTCCAATTCCTACGATGGGTGTTGTGGTGCATCCAACTGTCAAAGACTAAACTCTGTTGGATGTCGATTCGAAGATTTAGAACTAAGCAGATGAAGTGTTCTTCTTTGTTTTCTTACATACGTAGCACCTCGTATGTAAGAAAACAAAAAAGAACACTTCATCCGCTTAGTTCTAAATCTTCTTAGATACTGGCTCTTGTTAAGGAGCTTCTTGTTAAGGAGTCATGATCCTGCACCGGTCCAGTCGGCCTATTTAAGTAACAGCAAAAGCAGCCGCTTGGATCTACGACGTAATTTACAAAATTAAGACCTATTTAAATGTAAACAAAAAGAAAATAATATAAGTACGTTACAATGTATCTGATATATAAAACATAATCAATATAAAAATATCTTCACGTCATTCCCAATACTGGGTAGACAAAGGTCTATCAGTCACGATAGCCGAGTGGTTCGGTGGTCGGAATTTCGAGTCGAGAGACCCGAGTTCGATCCCCAAGTGGCAGGCTCGTACCAATGAGTTTTTCAAAAACTTATGTACGAATTATATCGTTGGCTTGGACATAAAGGCGGCGACGGGCTCACCACCTGTCACGTTGTCCCGAAAATATCTTCGGTGGAAGGTGGGTCAAAGGGACTTAATTGTCTATACTAGACCTCTGTCTACCCCTGTATTGGGAATTGCGTGAAGATATTTATATTTATTTATTATTATTTACAAAGGTCTAGACAATTAAGTATAAAAACATCGGGCAACAGACAACAACTTATTTTTTATTTATTATGTAAAACGACCTAACAGCCCACTTAATGGTAATTGACTACTGAAACGCATTAACATCTGCTACCAACTACAACCGAAGAGGGGCAAAGGATACGCTGTAACCACCGTATACTAAGTTAGAATGCCTGAAAACATTCGCATTCTACACCATCCAGACTGGAACACAACCACTGATATTTAACAAAAGAATGAGTAAGAGTACCGACACCAATAATTTTAATTGAAATATAAATTATTCAAGTAAATATTACGTAAAGAAAGGAATTATTACGTAAAGAAAGCATAAAAAATTTTGTGTTATTGGCACTGATTGAAACTCAAGTCGCCTACTAAGGAATTAAAGGGAACAGTCTGACCATAAACAAACCGAGTTGTTGTAACCGTAGTTGATCTAACATTTGTCACATAATTAAAGGAGCTGTGGTAATCTAGTAGCCGTTCTGAACACTGACCGAGTTCGATAGTTAAGTTGGTTAGCTAAATTTTATATCTTTTGTGTATTGTTTAATTCATCTTATATACAGAAATCCTCTGTATTCCTTGCTGTGTGTACAAATGGACGCATTTGCTAATTTTTTTATAACCTTAGTATGAAATGTTATCATTAAAAACCTCCTTTTATTGCATTATGCACCTCCGTTTATTGTTATTGAAAAAATTACTTCGCAACTCTCCGCATGCAAATATAAAAAGGTATATGTTACCTGGTCCGAAGAGAAAAAGAGTTTATTTAAATTACAAAAAAAATCACAAGTTAAATTTTCGCTGATGTATATAAATTTTTTAGGCTGCAACATTGTCAGTCAGCTGTCCTCTGTCATTTAACTTGTTTAATTGACATTGACATAATCATCTTGAAATGTTTACGTTTATATGTGGGTGTTGTTGAGTTGTTGATAGACAAAATGACTGCGGAAACGTTACAAAATACGACAAAAACCTTCAAATTCTCATTTCCAACATGTACCAACGAGGACATACTTTTCAAACTAGAAGTACCAGTAGAAATACCTTACGATGGGTCCACGCGAGAACTTGTACAGCGCGTTATAAATATGTTCCATATACCGGTGTACTTGGAAGATGGTAAATAATTTTCTTTGGTTAATCCCATATACATCTTTGTTGTATATGCTCTTCAAATTATTCTGGGCACTATGACGGCGGTTGCCTGCATTTAATGTAGTCTAAAAATAAGCACTGGTGAAATGTAAGATGAAAAAATCTAGTATCAGGAGCTCTGCGATCCCACTGGGTTAGCAAGTGGGATCGCATAATTAAAATTATTCACCAAAGTACTAGTGGCTTATATGGTTTATAGTAGAGATGAAACGGATAGTAGTTTGGCCAGATACCGGATACTAGATATTCGGCGACACTTTTTGGATCTGTTTCAATGAAGTGGCAAAGGATAATAGTAGTGATTGTCGCGATCAAGAAAAACAAAAGACTTTTTTTAATGACATCTCGAATTGATCGCAATCACGACCCACACATTTTGTGGTCAGTTAATCTAAATCAGTACCCGCAGTTGTCAAGGTTTGCTAGAATTTATCTTTCAGCACCTGGCAGTAGCGTTTACAGCGAAAGGCTATTTTAAGAAGCTAGTCTGGTATACAAAGCCAATGAAGTCGCCTCTTACCAACAAACGAGGAAAATTTGGTATTTATTCATCACAATTTGCCACTTGTCAATTTTGAGTATTAAACTAATTATTAATAAAACAAAAATTTTTGATGTGCGATTATAAAAATAAACGGTGTCCATAACCTACTGGAGTATGATTTGCCTTGTGTAAAATAATGAGATTTTTAAAAATTTTACTATCCGGTATCCACCCGGATAGTTAAAACAAGGCCGGATACCGGATAGTTACCGGATATCCATTTCATTTCTAGTTTATAGTAGTGTTATCTATGTGTTTCACAGCCAGAATCTTTTAAATAATATCTTCTTATTTTTTTATGTTATTAATTATAATAATATTAAATAAACTATCTCTTATTATTATATTTCATAAATATCTTAACGCAATTCCCAATACAGGGGTAGACAGAGGTTATTTATTAATTATAAATATATTCTGTTTTAGAATTAAATGAAAAGCTTGCAAACTTCATATCTCAAGAAACAAAAGACTTCCACAATGAGCGAGATGAGAAACTATTGAACCAGTTGAAGAACAATGAGCTGAATGTGGATGCCTTGGTTAAGAACTGGGAGAAACGATTCAAGGAGAATGTTGTGGAGTTTGCCGAACAGAAGGGCACTTCCGATGAGGAGGTATGTAAGAAAAGTATTTTGGAACAGTTGTTTGTTTCTCACATTTTTAGTTTGATTAGCTGAAAAAAAATTATATTAAATAAATGAAACTTTCGTCACCTTATATTATTTTAAGAATATAGATAAGTTTTGTACAACTCAGCTTATACTAAAATTAATAACTACATAATGTTTTAGGTATTTGCTGCAGCCTACCACAAACTAGTGCACTCACCTGCATTAGACACAATATTGCAGGTTGAGAACTCGTATGCAAAAACTGTCATGAATATGCTGAAGAATCGTGAGGAAGATATTCAGAAACTCACACAGAGGTAAGAATACAATATTATGAATTGATTTTATGTGTGCTGTGTAACTACTTCTGGCAGTGTGTGAGTGTGGGATCTCATATTCTTGATCAGATTGGATATTCTTTACATACACATATTGTTACATTGATAAACACATTTAAATATATTTATAAATACATGCAAATGTAGCAAGATTCAAACATGCCTTCAAAGAAAAGGGGTGCACGGTTTGCTTTGAAGGCAGGGTATCAGTACCAATTCAGCTTTGGGGTTGTAGTACCTATTTGGTAGTGACAGGGTCATTACCAACTAGATACTACTTTTGAAGGTAATATTTACAGGCTCCACTCACCTTAGTTTATTATTCTTAATTTCCCAGTCACGATTGCTGAGTGGTTAGATGATTAGACCTCGAGTCAAGAGACCTTGTACCAATGAGTGCTTTCAAAACTAATGTATGATTTGTGTTGTTGGCTTGCACATTAATAACGACGACAGGCTCGTCAACTGTCAAATTGTCAGAGAAAATTTTTCAGTAAAAGATTAGTTGTAAAGGTCATAATTGCCTGGACCTCTGTCTTCGACAGTATTGGGAATGGCGTGAGGATATTTTTTCTCTTACATTTAAAATTATTTGTTTATCACATTCACCATTTAGGCAAACTGAAGAAATGGAAGAGAAGATGCGTCTCCTCAACGCAGGTACAACCGAAGATGATATCAATGCTCTCGCAGTGAAACATTTTGAGGAGCAGAGTCTGGCAGCAGGCCGCTGGGACTCGCAGCTGGATGCTTTAAAGCACACGCAACGTGCCACACATAGAGCTTGGCTCATGGAGACCCTAGAACAATACCAAGGCGAATCAGAGCTGAGAACTCCGAGGTAACATTCCATAGCTGTATATGAATTCTCCGCTACTTGGACATCTTCTTGATGTATGACTAGTTCCAGCCAGCTAATCCACGAATTTTATAAAAATTGTTACTGAATTATTTAATTTTCATGAGTGAGAAGCGGCCTGTATCTTTTTCCCCACTGTAGATACTAAAAATATCAAAAGTCGTTGAACAAATATTTCTATGAAGTAGTGCAGTTGGTAATAAATCTAGAATAAGCCTCTGGCGGACAATGAACTTCTGTTCGTTGTCCTTTACTTACCGATTATTGACCGTGCTCACCGCACCGCAATTCGTCCCCGCAATCGTCCAAAGCAAAGCAAAATAATTCCTATTTTGATTTTTAAACGGAAGCAAAAGCTCCATGTCGGCCATTTCTTTCACGGCGAACTTTTCTTCCATGGGGATACGGTACGTTGCAGCAACTCGCCGCTGGCGACGTTCCCGACGGAGGCGCCGCTGGCGTCCGCGCCCGCGCCGCGCCTGGAGGAGAGCTTCACCATCCACCTGGGCAGCCAGCTCAAGCACACGCACAACTTGCGCCTCGTGGCCGCGCACCCGCTCGACCTCTGCGCCGTCAACCACGACGACAAGTCAGTGCACTCCCGCACTCCTGCAGCTGGGGCAGAGCTGCACCATCCACCTGGGCAGCCAGCTCAAGCACACGCACATGCTGAATTTTGGTTTTGGTGTTTTCCGAGATGAATATCCCATCATCTGTCAGCGGTTATTGACAATAAAAAAGAATTTTCTTTGAGCTGTCTAATACAATACCCACGGGAAGAAAGGGGTTGGTATATTCAAACGTCAATACGGATGAATTATTTTTTTATGTACAAAGTGCCTTACAATTTCAAAGGGCGTTAAGGGGATTACAAAAATGACATCTATTTTGGAGTCATGGATGTCTATTTGAATATCTATGTACATAAATATATATCAATTAGGTTTATTGCAACCGTGTGCTAACTGAGAATGTTGCCATAACCGTCTGCCAAGCGTGGCGATCGTGGCAAATCCTCCCCATGGGTGAGGCCCACGTCCTGCAGTGGACTTGAACCGGCTGACAAGTTAGTTGACTCGTCATTCGCGAGCGTAATAATCCCGATACCGGGAGGGCTGTCGTGCCCCACTGGCGCACGGGCGGCGGTGACGTGGCGGTGACGTGGCGGTGACGTGGCGGTGTGGCAGCGGCGCGGCGGCGCGGCTGCAGCCCGCGCTGTCGCTGTACTCGTGCGAGCTGTCGGGCGCCGTGCTGCTGGCGGGGCGCGGCCCGCGGCGCTCGCCGCTGCCGCCGCTGGCCGCCGCCTCCACCGAGCACCACTTCGCCGACGTCGCGCGCCAGCTGCGCCGCATCGCCGACACGCTCGCCGCCCTGGTACGTCGCATAATGCGCACATTCACTTGTACCAGTATCCGATGTATCGAAAGCAACCATAAAACAAAAAGTATTTGACTAATTTTGAAAATAACAATATTTTAACCTAACTCAAGGTTACGTTTTTTTTTTTATATATAGAAAGGGAGGCAAACGAGCAGGCGGCTCACGTGATGGTAAGTGATTACCGCCGCCCACGAACACCCGCAATACCAGAGGCATAGCAGATGCGTTGCCGGCATTAGAGTTACCCCCAGGTTACCTACACTCATCAGACGAAACGCAGAAGTTTGTTAGACTTGTACTTCACGCCGGTATTCTGTGAGGTCGTGGTACTTCCTCGGTCGAGCCGGCCCATTCATGCAACAACAAAAGCTGATGCGTGGCTCTACCACTGTTAATACGTTAACAAGGACATTCTTCTTCGTAGCAGCCTATTAAGAGTCCTCTGCTGAACATAAACCTCCCCTAGAATTCGCCATAAAGAATGGTCACTAGCCACTCCTTTCCACTCCCGCCCGTGTGAGTGTCCCGCCAGTTCAGTAGCCAGCTTTCAGAGTGCGCAGGACGCGGGCGGTGCGGGGGAGGGCGCGGGCGGGGTGCGGGAGGGGGAGGGCGGGGAGCGCGTGCTGCGGCCGGGCGACGTGTACGTGACGCGGCACAGCAACCTCGACACGCACGTCGTCTTCCACCTCGTGGTGGACGACTCGCTCAAGTCAGGTCAGCTCAACTCCTCAACGCCTTGAACAGGCGCCCAACACAAGTTATTTGCCTAATTTGACACTAACAGCATGTTTGCATGCGACTTTTTAAATGGAGAATTAAACTATTCAGGGATGTTTGTGTATGTTAATTTAAATAAAACATGTATTTTGAATTAAAACGTCTTAATATCTAGTGAGTGTTGATTAGGAAATATTCTTAGAGAATTTTCGAAATTGTCGAATTCTGATTACGAAAATGAAGTGGACATGTCGTTTTTGAAAATTTTCACTAAATTTGTTATTGAAAAAATGGTGCGAAGTATTTTTTCAATAACAACTTTACAATGAATTTCCGTAAAGCAACGCCGGAGTCAATTAACTTTCACTAAATTGTCATTTTCGATGTCTCTCGTAGTCACCTCAAAAACGACATCCATTTGCAAATCCAGTATGGCTGACCGGCCAGTTACGAATTTTAAATGATGCACGTGCATAAGTCACGATAGCCGAGTGGTTGGGTGGTCGGAATTTTGAGTCAATAGACCCGAGTTCGATCCCCAGTTAGTAGGCTCGTACCAATGGGTTTTTCAGAAACTTATGTACGAATATCGTTGGCTTGGACATAAAGACGGCGACGGGCTCACCACCTGTCACGTTGTCCCGAAAATATCTTCGGTGGAAGGTGGGTCGAAGGGACTTGATTGTCTAGACTCGACCTCTGTCTACCCCTGTATTGGGAATTGCGTGAAGATATTTTATATTTTATTTTATTTTTTTTTTTAAATGATGCACGTGGATAGCTACTACTCGTTCACTTTTTTATTCTTTGCACTATTTACTTCTAGGTGACATAACATCTCGTCACCCGGCGATCCTCGGGCTCCGGAACATATTAAAAGCCGCATGTTGTAACGACGTGACTTCTATTTCCATTCCCTTGCTTTTGCGGGACGAAATCACCGAGGTAAGTTTTATTCAACTTACATTAAACATACAAAGTAAATGCATTACAGGGACCGACCTCAGAGCATAAAAGGTTAAATTATTTATTTATTAAGCTAGAAGCCTCCTGCGGCTTTGCATGAAGTTACACCTTAGTGTATGCACCTTAGTGTATGCTAGCTTAATAAAGAAATATTATGCGTCACGCTTTCATACCCCAAATAATAAGTGTAATACTTATATTACACTTATTATTTGGGGTATGAAAGCGTGACGCATAATATTTCTGTATTGCCAGTATTTAAACTTAATATTTCATGTGAGCAATTTGCTCACAACGTCTTCGAAAGTTAGTCCCGGCCTACCTCGACACGTTTTAATATTAACTTTCGCGCACGCCCTTATGAATTTTTGTGATAAGGTCATCTTTCAAATCTGGCATATTGCGAATCTCTTCGTTTCGCTTTCGGTCGGCCAGGGTAAGGCCGCACATTTTACGAAGAGATCGCATCTCCACTGCATTCAACCTGCTTCTATGCCTCTTCTGGCATACCCAGGTTTCGTTGCCATATCACAAAGTCGGTACGAAAACTGCGTTATGTATAGCAAGACGTGCACTCTTCACTACGCCTTGCCTTTTGACTAACGCAGTCAGGGCACCATTGACTTTGTTCCCGGCAGCGACACGCCTGTCCACATCTAAATCACATCTTCCATCCCGGCTAAAAGCACTCCCCAAGTATACAATTTCATTCACCTGTGGTAGACATTCCTGATTTACCCATATTTCACACTTCGTTTTCTCTTCGTCCCTTTCAAATACCAGAAACTTAGTTTTATTAGCATTCAAAAGGAGACCTTTAATTTCACATTCTTCTTTCATACACGTGACTAATGCCCGCAGTTCTGACTCTGATGGTGCAATAAGCACTGCATCATCAGCATAGAGCGGACTTAAATGTCATGTCACTAAAATGTCATACAGCTATCTTTCAGCTTCTGTAAAAACAACGATGAAAGAAAGTATGAACAGCCTGGAAGACATGACACAACCCTGCTTTACGCCCGTTTGGACGCTAAACATGGGTGACATGTCATGCCCTACCCGCACACAGGCTTTGCAGTCACAGCAAAGTATCCTCGGTCCAGGTTTTTTTTTCATGTGGCAATCCTGTCAATAAGTACTGTTAAATTTTGCTCCTTAATTTTAATTTAATTAAAATTATAAATAGTTTTAATCTACCTCAATTTCATATATCTTTGAAAGACCTAATAATCAATTAATATTGTGACAATCAAGTTTTTCATAAAATTACTGTGTTGAAGTTGATAAGCTAAAGGTAACGAACTTTGTTAAACTGAACTGTTAACTTTTTTTGTAATTCTTGTCACCCCTTTCTGTGCTTATTTTTATTTAATTACATATTACTTACACACTGTGGTTTCGTATCCGGTTGTTTTCTTAATAATTCTATCTGAGATCCAAGGCAATAGCTGTGACATTTGATCTTGCTTACTCTGCTACTTGTTAATTATTTTGAGTTTCTTTTATTATATACACAAATAGGTTAAACTTTCCAATATGGACCATCGATATTTGAGGTTTTAAGGGGGGAGGGGAGAAGGGATAGAAACCCCTCCCTGCCATTCCCAACGTGCGGAACCATGGGGTTATGGAGATATTCATGGTTAAAGTTTTGAGGTTAGAATAGCGATATTCAGTTAATAGTTCCAATATGGACCATCATATTGATATCAGGTTTTAGGGGCGAAGGGTGAAAAGGGGGGAGGGCTACCCCAGTGCCATTCCCACCCTCCAGAACCCCATGGTTATGAAGATATTCATGGTTAAAATTTTGAGGTTGAAATAACGATATTTAGTCAATAGAATGATTGTAATCCGATATTTTCTTTCCTTACCATTCGTTTTACTCTATTATATTTCCGTACCATCGTTTTACTTTATTATATGAACAAAAATATATACTAAATTGCATTTTGACACTAGATTAAATGTTTTTTTTTTTGTTTTTGGGGGGTGTTAGAAGCGGGGAAGTCGTGCTCTGGCGCTCCGTGGCAGCTCCGGCGCTGCGGGATGAGCAGTCCCTTCGCCCTAGCGTATGGAAGCGTGGGCACCTGAGCTCGCCTTAACAGCTTCGGCTTTTTGGTTGCCTTTGGCGACCAGCCTCAGCCGCTAACACGATCTCAGTGCCTGCGCTTCCCTACGTCGGGCGTGCACTGCTCACTCTCTGCGCCTCCGAGCTCTTTTATACACTCTAGGGGTAGGGCAAACAAGACCACGTGGATAGTGGGGTGCTCTGATTCGGTTTTGCTTTGTTTGATTAACGTAGTACGTTTTAAACGATTTCAACTATAAGGGCAAAGTGAAGTAATTGACGTTTGACAATCAGTTGTCAAATTTATTGGACACGTCAATTGACTTGTTATTTGCAAATTTGTATGGAAAAGTTAAAATTTTAAATAAATATATCTCGTGAACCGTAAGTTTCCGCAATCTAAAACTTTACAAAACGCATTATTCTAGTGAGTACTATCTACAATAAAAATACGAGCATATAAATAGACGGTCCATATTGGAAAGTTTAGCCCACTAACATATTAAAATGAATACTCACAATGCCAAGGCACGTCAGGTGGAAAACCAAGTCCAACTCGTGCTTCATGAACTTAAGGCAAGGAGGGAGCAGTGTGATCAATTACTTAAAGAAAGGGAGGATAATGAAAAAGAAATAATAAAAATAGTAAAAATAGCCAACTAAAATGTCTCAATTGCATATGGAATATTTAAATTTGTTAAGAGAAAAAGACCAGTTGCAGGGAACAGTAGTTGTGTTTGATCAGTGCAGAAGGGAGTATGGGGAAACTCTCACGCTCAATTCTGCACTGAAATCACAACTTAATGAGGCTAGTAACCAAATAGCACAGCTTAACTGTGAAATAAACAACCTAAAGGCCTCCCACACGCCGAGCCTGTTGATGAACTAGTTAATTGTAAAGGTTTTCAGGTATCTTGTACCACCAAAAGCCACACATCCACAGTAATTGACTTAACTGGTGATGATTCTGTTGCAACAAGCACAACAAGAATTGCATGCAGCAGAAATAAGTCCAAGAAATATATGAAAATTAATAAATATATTAGTAAGGTAAAAAATTAATAAAATGCAAAATTCATGCCAAAAATTATACCAAATTGTGTAAAGAAAAACATCAATTACTTGAAACAGTAAAACAATTTTCAATTGAGGTGAATAATATTAGGAATGGCTATGAAGGTGACATAAAGCGTCTAAATTCTGAAATTTCAGGGTTATATAACTCTCTCAATATTATATCAAATAAATATAAATCGGCCCAGAAGGAGATTTCTGAGCACAGATTGGCTATGGAAGGGCTGGTTAAATTATGTGAGCATAATGAGAAGCACTTTGAGTCTTTATCAAAATACTGTGTCACTGCTCAATGCCAGTTCTTTCAGGGTCAGTATGTGACTCTGTTGTCAGTCAAAATAGCTCCTCTGGTAATGCTGATCTCTATAGCAAGTCCTTAGCTAAAAATTTTATTTTGAAACAAGATGAAATTAAAAATAAAAACAATATTATTGTTTATTGTGAGGAATTAGGAAAAAATATTGGCACATTGTTAAATACTAGCTTTAAGGGACAAATTACAAATTATTGTATGCCAGGAGCATCTTTTAATGATGTAATGAAAAAAGTTATCTCAAGTACTTTCTGTCCTAATTCTATTTTAGTACTGTTGATAGGGAGAAGGGGCAATCTTAACAAAAGACAAATGTATAATACTCAGAGTATTTAAATAGCCAAAATGTCAATAAAATTGTATTGTTCACATTGCCATATTTAAAGGATTTGCTACATGAAAACAAAATAAGATTTGACATAAACATTCAATTATATAATTTATTGTGTAATAATTGTATACATTTGACATGTCAAAATAATAACATTGATAAATTCCATCAGATTGATATTAACATTCTTATTAAGAATTCTTTAATAAAAGGTATTTCCTATCCAAATATAATACAAGATTGATAGCAGATGCGCTGAGATGATTATTTTTTACATGTTACCTCAGCCAAGAATTAGGGTAAACCAACATCTGCTTTTATTAAGCAGTATAATATGACAAGTAATTTGGAATCCGTTCCAAGTACTTTAAATTAAATAATACAATAGAGGTAATCTCTTGCAATAATAACATTTATCAAAAGAATTTTAAAGAGAATAGTATAATTTTACAAAATAGTTTATCTAATAAAAGTTGTATTAACCTGGTGCATCAAAATATTCAAAAATTTTTAGGTAAAGATTTAGAAATCAATTGTTTTTCAATAGTAATGATGTTGATATATTATGTGTTTATAATTGGTTAAAAAATTATAACTTTGTGTTTAACTTCAGTAGGCACTAGGTTGTTAGTTCTTTCAATAGAGAAAAAGCTTTACGCGGTGGCTCTATGATACTATTGAGTAAGTCCTTGTCATTAAAGGAACGTAGACATTGTGAGCCTCTGTTGAGAGAACTATAGAAACGGCTTGCGTTGAGCTTGAGCATCTCATTGTTGTTGTCGTATACCGACCGCCCTGCGCCTTATATGAGTGTTTTGAAAGAATTATGGAAGAAGCTTTACTTTAACTTCATAAACAGAATAAATCGGTAGTCATATGCGGAGACTTTAATATTAATCTCCTGGAAGCTTCTTCTATTACTATTAGATTTCTCTCATTGTTAAAGACGCCCAATCTTGTGAACTTGTTTTATGAGCCAACAAGAATAACAGAATCAAGTGTGACGTCCATGGACAATATTTTTACAGATGTCAAACCATTGCACAGATGAATAATTCATAAGTTAAGTTTAGACCACTCTGGACAATTTGTTAGTCTGTCTCACGACCGACAAACCACACGTATTAGGAAAGCTGTGTTCGTTCTGATAAATTTATATCGCAAAAAGAAATTTAGAAGTAATTTAATAAAAAAACTTCCAGTGTTGCCTTACCATGACAATACTAACGACTTGTACAGTTCATTATTTAATTTCTTAAAAATTTAATTTAATGCCGTTTTTACTTCTAAAACATTCTCTTTAAATAGTCGAAAAACTTTTAATGATTGAGCAACAGTGGGAATTCGCCGAAGTAGGCGAAGATTGTATGAACTTTACAGCGAAAGATCATACAATCATTGCGAGACTTTTAAGGATTATGTTAGAAACTATTCAAATGTTTTAAAAAAAATCTTTTTTGCAGCCAAGTCATTACACTTAAGCAATAAAATTAAAAATGCTTCTAATAAAGTAAAAATGACTTGGAGTATTATTAATAGTGAAACGGGGAAGAATATGTCACGAAGTTCTGACTACCAACTTAATATTGACAATAAAGTTATAAATACTAATCATGAGGTAGCTAAAGTTTTTGAGACCTTTTTTTAGTGAAATTCCAATTTTGAATACACAGTTGCTGAATTCTTTTTCTGTTGTTGCTGAGACGTAACTGAAAGAAAATGTAAGAGCTTGCACCTCAACCTTTAAGTTAGTTCAAAAGATATTGTGAGAATGTTTAACATTATTGAATGTAAGAAAACGGCGGATCTATGGGAAATGTCCGTTGAAGTAATTGCTTCTGTAATAGATTTGATTGCACCTCATTTGTCCGTAATATTTAATAGTAGTGTAGAGTCTGGTGTATTTCCTGATCTCATGAAGCAAAGTAAAGTAAAACCTTTATTTAAATCTGGTAGTACTTCGGACCCCACTAACTTTAGACCAATTTCGGTACTACCAACACTTAGTAAAATTTTTGAAAAAATTATTCTTGCTCAACTGTTAAGATATTTTAATTTAAACAATCTATTACACTGCAATTAGTTTGATTTTACAAGGGGTCGCTCAGCAACCGATGTTGGTGTTGAGCTAATTAAGCATATATATGTTGAGGCTTGGGAGGGATCACAGGATGCTTTGGGTGTCTTTTGTGATCTCTCTAAGGCTTTTGATTGCGTTCATCATGAAACACTTTTCAGGAAATTACACCGTTACGGTATCAGAAATACGGCTCTTGACCTAATTAAGTATTATCTATCTAATAGAATTCAGAGAGTGGCAATCAACGGTGCGTATTCCTCTGGATCGACAGTAGCTATGGGCGTACCGCAGGGCTCGATTCTCGGTCCATTTCTTTTTCTCATTTATATTAATGATTTATCTTCCTAACTAGGGATTATTCCCTACGACAACACGATATAGTATTATTTGCTGATGATACCTCTATAATATTTAAAATCAAACGACATATTGTTACACTTGACGATGTAAATGATGCTATGTCAAAAATAATCCATTGGTTCAATGCTAATAATTTACATTTAAATAGCAATAAGACTAAATGTATAAAATTTTCAACACCTAATGTTAAACATTTGTATGATACCAATGTACTAATAAATGGGGAAGAGTTGAGCTTTGTGGATACAGCTGTTTTTCTCGGAATAACACTTGATGCGAGGCTTCAATGGGGCCCCCATATATCCCAACTTGCGAGTAGGTTAAGCTCGCCAGCATATGCTGTAAGAAAAATAAGGCTCTAAACTGATGTACAAACGGCTAGACTTGTTTATTTTAGCTACTTCCATAGCATAATGTCATATGGTATTCTGCTATGTGGTCATGCAGCTGACGTAGAAACAGTATTTGTTTTACAAAAGAGGGCCATACGAGCTGTATATTATCTAAATTCCAGAGCAACTCTTAGAGAGAAATTTAAAGAAATTAATATTTTAACACTGGCCTCTCAAAACATATATGAAAATTAATGTGTGCGTCACCTTGGGGGAACGCCCTAACCGTCGTTGTACGTTTTCAATTAAGCTCCTGTATGGAGCTTAATTGAAAACGTACAAAATACAAGTTAAAATTTTATTCATATTAATTATGCAGCGCATATTCCCCAGAACTCACATCAAATCGCACATTATGTGTGAGTCGAATAGAAATAAGCTTGCCAAAAAGCATGCTACATTTGGTGATACACTCATGCACACTTAAAACTGTCCACTTCTTTCCCGGACGTTTGGTGCTCTATCTAGGCACATATACAATCTGAGTTTCGATGTGGGTACGGTTGGTGTGCGCCGCAGGAGATGACGGCGGCGTGGTGCTTGCGGCGCGCGGAGCTGGTGCTGAAGTGCGTGAAGGGCTTCGTGCTGGAGGCGGCCGGCGGCGGCGGCGCCGAGCTGCGCACGCTGCACGCCGCGCTGCCGCCCGCCGCGCCCGCGCTCTTCGCCGCGCTGCAGGCAAGCTACTTACAGACTGGCGGCGCCGAGCTGCGCACGCTGCAGGCAAGCTACTTACAGACTGGCGGCGCCGAGCTGCGCACGCTGCACGCTGCGCTGCAGGCAAGTCAGCCCAGTCGGCGACGCTCTCCGGGCCCGGGCTAAGTCGCATGTTGATCTGGCTCTCGCGGCCGGGAAGGTTCATGGCACGCAGGTTCCAGCACCAGCGACACTAGCTCATAACCTTTAATGCGGTGATGAATTGACCTGTGGACGCCCCGTAGCGGGTGAAGTTTCCTCCGCGTTTTTGGGACCGTGAAATCTTTAACAGTGGTAGGATGGGGTGTGATTAGTCGTGTTGTGACTCTAGCACGAGACTTTACCAATGTATGTGTGATAAGGGCGGCACTTACCACCCTGGATGAGAAGCGACTTACGGCCAACGGGGGCTACGTATAGTGGACAAATGAACTTGACGGAATGAGAAAGAAACTGCTGCTAGACGAAGGTGCTGTGCTATAGATAGTCCAGTGCGGCTGTTTTAACGGTGTTGGCCGGTGATCGCTGCAGACCTGAAGGTAAGTCCCGCTGGCAAAACGAGGATTGCTAGTCTGAGCGCGGCGTTAAACAGGCGCAAGCGCTCAGTCTCCCGTGATTCTACATGTAAGACCGAAAGGTCGGTGGGGCCACGGGTGGTGGTGAGTACTCCCAACTCCCCCGTCTATTGCACACACACAGTCCGCCGAAAATCTGCAAGACGAGAATAGGTTCGTTGGAATGTCTCATCCTTCTTAACAAATCTATTATAATTAATGTTTTCAGTCATTGATCCCGACGGTATTCCGAGTGGCCGGACCTCTGCGAGCGCAAAAGAAAAGTGAAGCCTTCTGAGATCGAAGGGGACTCGTCACGGCGACTTCCGAGGCGGTGGCGATCACTGAGCTCTGAGAGACTGAACTGTTGAAGAACTTTATATAATTCATCCTAATTATTAGGATAGTGATCATAGTGAGATCTTAAATATTCCATTAAAGTAATTGTACAGTTTTTATTTAAACTCGTGTATACATATTATATAGCAACAGATATGCGTGTTTTATTTTTAAAATATACTTTTATTAACATCCTTTGATTCCATCCAAATTATTTTAAACATGGACATTTATTTCATAATCAGCTACCCGAGAAACCCTGGAAAATGGCACCCAAGACGATATTTTCAAATTCGATGTCAGCCATCTTAGATTAAATAACATTAATTTTTTAAAAAAAATTCGTGGTTTAGTTTTTTTCGCTGCGTTCTGCCACAGTTTATAAATTTCTTAAAGCGAATTCCCGCGCTTGTTTCAACTATACACAAAACGTATATGAGGTGTGCGTGTGTCGGGGACATACCCGCAGGAGTATTTATTTAATTTGAATTTATTTTTGAAGTAAATTTCGAGAAAAAATGTAGCAATCTAATTTCAGTTTCAATCCTCCCCTGACCACGAATATCTTAAGATCGGTACACTTGATAACTTCATGAAAACCATGAACAAATGAAAAGCTTATGCATTTTTTATTGATTTTAAAGAAAAGCTGCATATGCTGAACTTTTGTTATTAAAAATAAAAATTTTAAAATTTCAACAAACATCGGGCGGGATTCGAACCCGCGACCTTTATTTGATTTTTTTTATGTAAACACCACAATACAAAGAATTATTAAAACATAATTTTTTTTACAAGGGCACTACTTATTCCTAAAATGAAATATCTCCCAGTAGTCCCATAAAGGAGAGATGTATATTATATGGCAAACTTCGTCCGTACATTACTAAACATAGACATTCGTGTATACTATATACTACATACAAATACTTCCACACATTTACATACATTCAAATACATACACATATATAAGTATACATGAAATAGATATTTAACAAGTTTTAAAGTAATAATCTCTTACATGTTTCTTAAAAATTGAAAAAGTAGGAGAATTTCTAATGTTAGGTGGTAGCGAATTCCACAACCTAACCGCGTGTACGGAAAAGGAATAGAAATTGAAATTACGAGCTGGGAAATGGACAAGAGTTCGGACATCTGCACGGCATGCCTGGCGGATGGACAAAAGAAAATTGATTTCTTAGGTATGACAGAGTATTCTACATAATCCATCTTGGATTATGTAGAATATTATAAAGGAGACATAGTAGTCGAGTGTTCCTGCGAAATGGAATTGGAAGACACTCGAGATTCTTGCGACATTGAGATATATGGTCAAATTTTCTTAGACCGTAAATGAAACGTAGAGACAGATTTTGTAAGCGCTCGAGTTTATTAAGCAGCTCCTCAGTAGCATCCAGATAACAGGCGTCAGCATAGTCGAGCAAAGGCTGAACAAGACAAAGGGAGAGCGAGATTTCAGTTTTTAAGGGTAAGACATTTTGGAGGCACTTTAGCGAATGCAAAGTGAAGTGAACTTTCCTGCTCACTTCAGCGATGTGTGCGGCCCAAGATAAGTGAGAATCAATAATGACTCCTAAATTTTTGACAGTATCAGTATAAGTAACCGGGACGCCGTCAACTCAAACGCTGGATATGGTCGAGAAATTTAATTTGTTGCGTACGTACCTACTGCCTATTATAATGGCCTGCCATTAGGTCGTTTTGACTTTAATACCAAAAGAAGCATACCATTCGCAATGCGCATTAAATCCAAATTCATGAATTCAATTGCATCCTTGCTATCCTCCACGGTAAAGTGACGAAATAACTGCAAGTCATCCGCCTAAAGATGGAAGTTAGATGTGATTGCACTCGTCATGGAGTTAATGAAAATAGAAAATAAGAGAGGACAAAGAAGGCTACCTTGAGGCACACCCGCACTGATTACTGACCAATCAGAAAATGTGTCGTTGACACGGACACACTGCGAGCGGCCATGAAGATATGATTCAAACCATTTAATGCATAATTGGGTAAAATTTAGAGTTTCTAGGATTCGGAGAAGAATATCGAAGTCTACCGAGGTGAAAGCACTGCTAAAATCCAGTAATAATAGAAGCGTGAGCAACTTATTGTCCATAGCCCCTCTAATATCATTGCTGACTTTGAGCAGAGCAGTGAAAGTACTGTGTCTAGGACAAAATCCAGACTGATAAGCGGAGAGTAGCGAGTTGGAAATTAAAAATGCGGAGATTTGTCTGTTGCTAAGGTGCTCGAGAACTTTTGACAGAAATGGTAATATTGATATTGGATGGAATTGAGATGGTGTGGAAGGATTGGAAGTTTTAGGTAAAGGTATAACTAAAGCTTGTTTCCAGATACAAGGAAAAGAGCAAGATATAGAGAAGTTAAAGATGTGAGTAAGTATAGGAAGAAACAATGGTAGAACTAGAATTATCATTCTCGAGCATAATCCATCGTTGCCAATAGCCGTCGAGGAGATAGCTAGTATGGACTTCTTGATTTCTTCCTCGGACATTGTAGTAAAATGAAAAGGTTTTAGATTTGACAACATTATCTAAAGTTACAGGAGGAGTAGTGAAATGTTTGTTCAAATCATTTACCTCTACAATGTTACACATCGGTATCGGTGATTTGCCATCGGAAAATGTGGGTATCGACCCACAGAACGAAGGAATTTTCACATCTCAGTAGAACTTCAACTATTAAGAGAGTCATGAAATTAGCTTCTTTTAGCATCTACACAGACGACAGCATCGGTTTCGTAAGATCTTAAAGCGTGAAAAATTTAATTCAGATGGACAGCGTTTGCATCTCCTTTTGGCTTCGTCCCATTAATTCCCTTATATCTTGTGTAAGCCATTGTGCAGGATTTCGCTTTATCTTATTACGTTTGTATTATATACCTGCAGAACTTTGTCAGTAAAAATTGAAACCTTTTCATCTATGCTAATACTGTCAATAACTGGTGTCCAATCAATAGCGCATACATCACGCTCTAATGCCTCCAGGTCCATACCTTTATAACTCCGAGGCATTATATATTGGGGATAAATAAATACATGGTAAGAAAAAGAAGCATGAGATACAACTCTATCAGGAGAAGAAACTATTATAAGATCAAGCAGAGAAGGGTTACAATTTGAAAAATGATGATCGGACAAAAAGTTATACATATTGAATGGTTAGTAATCCGGTTAGTAACAATTTTAATTAAAACTATGTTAGTATTGTTAGTTTACATCTATTTGAACAATGCCTCTGTATCATTTGTGACCTAGTACAATCCCTATCCAGTGGTTCTGGACGGGGCAGTCACTTCTACCAGATATCGCCCTCAGAATGCTGTTGTTGCTACCTTTCAAACGCTGCATCAGTGAGGCTGTTTATTTGCGGATTATCGCTTGAAATGTATCCGTACGCGCCTCTACAAACATTCCTGACGCGCTGCAACGCCAGGGCAGCCGCAACAGCATCCTGAAAGCGTTGTTGTACTGGACGCGCAGGGCGTTGTAAGCTCGACGCGTATATACAACCCATAGGCCACTTGAGTAAAAAGATTGACAATATGCTTTTTGTTGGCATATATACACTAAAAATTACTATAGATCTATTACTTACAGTTACTTTAATCGCAGCAGTCCGAACATTATCACAGTTTATCACAGACACCGTTTCGAACGCACTTTTCCTCCACAACAAAGCAACACCGCCGTATGGTCTACCTATGAGTAAGCCAGTGGAGGTATCGACTGCCGAGGTCCCTGTGCCATCAAAACCATCGTGAACTGAACACAGTAGTGGCAATTCGTGTGGCAAAAGCCATGTCTCCTGCAACGCTATCATATCAGCAGACTGACAAAAAGTTCTTACTCCTTCTAATGATCGTTTCAGAGATTTACAGTTATAACTTATTATTAGTGATTTATCTTTATTATTGTTATCCATTCGTCTATAAATCTATATATATATATATATATATATATATATATATATATATATATATATATATATATATATATATATATATATATATATATATATATATATATATATATATATATATATATATATATATATATTTGGCTTTATATCTATTTTCTTATTATTATATCTTATTTAATACTAAATCAGAGCCTTCTGTAAATTGCTGTTTTTCTTTAAAATTAATAAACCTTCTGAAACCTACTCCATGAAGCCATGATTTTTCATCTAAAAACATATCTACTTTAAACTTAGGTACAAAGATTTTGTATGCATTATAACTTTTAGGTTTTTTCATATTTATTTTAACTAATGACACGGTCTCCCCAGTTTTTTTAAGAATGTAGTTAATAATATCCTGCTCAGATACCTCACTGTGTACATTAGAAATAAATAACGGAATCTTTGTCTCAGCTGCCTTAAATTTTCCACTTTGACTGTCGTCTGCGACTGCATTTCCGCTTTTTGTAATAAACCTATTTCTCAACCTCTTTTTTTGTACTAAAATCCATTCTTGTTTTTTATTGGGTTCCTTCCATTTATTGCGAGTGTTGTTGGTTAGAGTTTCTGCAAATGATAATTTTTGAACTCCTGATAACACATTAGAAGTTTTATATTTATTTTCAATGACGTGATGCGCGTTGTTGTCAAACTCATTCAGAATTGCGGAACTAACTGTGTGCTATTGTCAAACGCATGATTATCTACTTTCTTGCTCGCGCTCGTTTCACTTTCGCATAAACGCTCAGTAAACGTCACTGTCTCTTTTCCTCCTTTAGTCTGATTACTCTGTTTATGTTTACAAGCTGATGCAGACATGTCTGATTCATTTAAGATTTCGTTAGATGGAGAAAAGAATACACTGTTTCTCTGTTCTGTAGGCAATTCATTATCAAAAATAGATAGTGCCATTGGCCCACTATCTAACATAGATTGATTTGATAAATACCCTTCACGACGCGAGTTTGTATTGCCTTTTTTAGGTGGAGATTGATAGGTAATAGGGCTCTACCATTGGCCCAATGGGATTGTTTCCTATATATTCCGACAGTAACGTGACGGTTCAAACGGAAGAGCAAGCGGCCCAAAAACTGAAGATATCCTCCAATTCACAATGTACAAACGTGTGTAACTACAGTGATTGTAAAAAAGATATACACCATTCTGTAATTAAATCTACTGCACTTACACAAAGTGACAACAAAAAGGACAAGTGCCCTCGACAGAATACAGTTACAATGGCTGATGTTGTGAAACAAGGTACATGGAAACGTCAGGTGGCTAGTAACGAGTGGACTGAAATACAAAGAAAAAGAGCGCGCAATCGCTTTGCAGCAAATAGGGGAAAAGCTGTGTTGGGATGTAACACTAACTTTAAAGCAGCCGAAATCTTGGTACCTATATATGTGTATAATGTGTCGAAGGAGGTCACGACTGACGATGTTTCAAAATATATCGAGAAAAAAGCGGGAATAACGGCTACTCTGGAGAAAATGAGTATGAAAATGGAAAAGCCGTACAACGCTTTTAAGGTTTTTATACCAAAGCACAAACTAGAAATGATTTTGAATGATGATTTCTGGCCAGAGGGCGTATCATATAGACGGTTTATAAACTTTAGGCATAAAAGAATGGATGGAGATAGTACTCCAGTGTCCTGTGAAACCTTAATTACAAAAAAAAATGGCAGATACGCTTAAGTTTATATCCTTCAACTGTAAGAATATTTCGAGGTCAGTTGACTGTGTGAGAAAGTTATGCAGGAATGCAGACATCATCGCATTGCAGGAGACATGGTTACTCCCTGAGGACATACCCTTTCTGGGTAGTATAGACAGCAACTTTGCTTTTACTGGAATTTCGGCGGTTAATACTTCTGCTGGTATATTAAGAGGCAGCCCCAATGGTGGAGTAGCCTTACTATGGAGAAAGTCTGTGTTTTCTACCGTGAATGTGATAGTGTGTGAAAGTGTGAGACTCGCGGCTATTAAAGTGGATCTAGCTGGTAAATCTATGCTCATCTTTTCAGTTTATATGCCGACTGACTCTAATGATAATCTCATCGAATTTACTGATTTGCTCAATGAATTAAATGCAATAATAGAGAGTCAAAATGTGGAATGTGTTTATATACAGGGCGATTTCAATGCACACCCCGGTGAGTTGCTTTATACTGAACTTATTAATTTTTGTGCTGAAAAAAATTGGACTTGTCATGATATGAACCTACTACCTGCGGACTCATATACTTTTGTAAGTGATGCACATGGGTGCAGACGATGGTTAGACCACTGTGTTGTGACTGCCGCAGCTAAGTTGACTGTAATTGAGGCATATGTCTTGTATGATACGTACTGGTCCGATCACTTCCCAATCTTATATGTATGTAGTGTTAATGTTATTAAACCGAAGATTGTGTTACCATATTCTAATGTAGACAACGTAAAATGAGGGGAACGGAATAAAAAACAGATTAATAAATATTTCACATTATGTAATAGTGAGCTTGGTAAGATTGTTATAACTAAAAAATTACATGACTGTCGCGAAAAATTGTGTACTAATGTAAATCATAAACAATTGATAGATGATATGTATAATGACATTGTTAACATACTGAGGAAGGCGGCGATACTCAGTTATTCTGATAAGATCCGGAAAAGGGGCAAGCATGTCATTGGTTGGAATAGGTATGTCAGGGACGCTCACAGGGTGGCTCGTGGGTTTTTTCAAATATGCGTTTTGAACGGTAAGCCTTCTAGTGGTCTAATTTATGAAAATATGCGTAAATCTAGAAATAGTTTTAAATCTAAGCTCAAATGGTGCCAAAATAACCAGAAACAGATTAAAATGGATATAATGGCTCAGTTCCATTCAAACAAAGATTTTTCTAGTTTCTGGAAAAAAACCAATGAGCTGAACTTAAGGCCAAGTCATCCATTGAGCGTTGCTGGTTCTTCGGAGCCAACGGATATTGCAAATAAGTTCCAGAGGTATTTCAGGGTACGTCCTGAACTCAGTACCGTTTTGGATCAAAGGTTCGATACTGATAATTGTGGCGCGGATATTAGCATATCTTTCTCTGCCAAAGAAGTAGAAAAAGTAATAAAAGACATGAAGAGAGGCAAATCTCCGGGCCATGACAGTCTCAGTCTAGAGCATCTAAAATATGCAGGTGATCATTTGCATAGAGTACTGGCCTTGTTTTTTACACTATGTATTGGACACGCCTATTTACCGAAAAATCTAATGCATACCATAGTGCTTCCAGTCCTTAAAAATAAAACTGGGGATGTCTCTGATCTTTGTAATTACAGACCGATCTCAGTTGCTACAGTGATAGCGAAAGTGCTCGACAGTTTGCTTGACAAGCATCTGGGTATGAATATCCTATCAAACGATTCTCAATTCGGCTTTAGATCTGGATTATCGACAGAAAGCGCCATCCTTTGCCTCAAGCAGACTGTAAAGTATTATACTGATAGAAAAACCCCAGTTTACGCGTGTTTTTTGGACCTTTCAAAAGCGTTCGACCTAGTGTTTTACAATGACCTATGGAAAAAGCTCGAATGTGAGACAAGTGTGCCACGTGAGGTTATATCATTGTTTAGGTACTGGTACAATAATCAAACCAACCCTGTAAGGTGGGGTGGTTCTGTATCGGACGAATACCAAATGGAGTGAGGTGTGAGACAGGGGGGATTAAGCTCTCCTAAATTATTTAACGCCTATGTGAACAAACTGCTACATATAGATGGTTATTGTATGAATAACATTAATTACGCCGACGATATGGTGCTTCTGAGCCCGGCGATCAGCGCACTGAAAAGACTACTTTTCATTTGTGAAGAATATGCGGTTGCCCAGGGTCTTAAATATAATGTAAAGAAAAGTATGCTAATGATTTTTAAAGCTGGTACTAAAACTTATGCACTACCCGAGGTGAAGCTTTGTGGCACTGCTCTTTCCTGTGTGTCTGAATACAAGTATTTGGGTCACTGGGTAACCCAGGACCTAAAAGATAATTTGGATATTGAAAGGGAGCGTAGGTCGCTTGCTATTCGATGCAATATGTTAGCTCGCAGGTTTGCAAAATGCTCAAAACCGGTTAAGGTGACACTTTTTAAGCCATATTGCCAGTCTTTTTACACCTGCAGCCTGTGGGTTGACTATACGCGTCGGGTATACAGTAATTTGAATATCCAATACAACAACGCCTTCAGAGTACTCATGGGACTGCCGCGATATTGTAGTGCCTCTGGTATGTTTGCGGAAGCACGTACAGATAGCTTTTCAGCGATTATGAGAAAACGTTGCGTTTCTTTACAAAGTAGATTGCGTAACTGCCAAAATCGTATGCTGACGCCTTTGGCGGATAGGTGGGACTCTTCGTTTCTCCGAAACTGGATTAGGAGACATATGAGGAGTCTATCAATGTTAGTATTTTTAGTACTTTAGTAGTGTTAGTATGTTGTATTATTTCTCCTTCGTAAATGTACGGTTTTTGATTTGATTGTTGTTTTGTACTTTACTATGTTTTGTATGGATTGCAGTTCCGAAATAAATGAATTATTATTATTGTTGTAGTTATTAGTTAAATTTTCCATTTAGTACCAATGCGTTTTACAAAAACCTATGTACGAATTATACGTTGGCTTGGACATAAATATGACGACGGAGCTCACCTTTCATGTTGTCCCGAAAATATCTTCGGTGGAAGGTGGGTCGAAGGGACTTAATTGTCTAGACTAGACCTCTGTCTACCCCTGTATTGGGAATTGCGTGATGATATTTATTTATGTATACAGGTCACTAGTTTGCTAACTAGCGCCGTGAAAATCAACGAATGAGTTTGAATATGAAAGTAAATAAAACACTATATGTACTTCATATATTTATTCAAATTAAATTCACACGAGCACTAACGCAACACTAGTTTGTGGCGCGGCGACACTCGCCTCTGCTCACATCCTCTTTCCATTGCATCCATTGTTCCCTCCGAGACGACGTCAACACTACAATGGTTACAACTAAGATGCTCTTAACAGTATTCATTAATATAACACTTACAGAACATGTTCAATGGACGCGTTCTACATCATATCACACGTTATGATCTCCGTCAAACATTACACGCGTGTCTCACGCATTGTAGATATAACATTATCTTGTGTTATTTAAATTTAAAAAATGGTCGAAAATATGTGCCGAGGCTATATTAATATAAAAATATGATTCGCATAATTCTTCCACAACTATTTATTGCTAACGCCTATGAACATTTCGCATCGCTATATCTAAAACGTAACGTTTGGCCTTCAACATGATTGTGCAAGGTTTGAACAAAAATTAAAGTACATTAAAAACTATAATTTTAACATCTTAACTAATAAAAATTGTCAGAGATTTGCTTCGTCTATTGCTCCTATGTTTTTGATAACCGCACAATGTTATCAAATACTAAATGAGCTAATTAAATTAAACGCACCATTAAATTTGTTAATTTAAAGGTTTTGTACGTAGCCGCGGTCTGCGCCGAGCGAAGCCATAGATATGTCAAAAACTCTGTTAGAGAAATCCTTAAAAACAAAACATACACATTTAAAATCAATCGCCATTAATAGTTCCAATGCTTGTAAGATATTCAAAAACATAAAATTAAATTCAAAGATTCAAGAATATAAAACTACACTATCAAATAAAATAATTTACCAAATAACGTAGTTGTACTATTTCCGTTACACGTCAACGTAATTCCAGTTATGAAGTAAGAAAAAGAAAGCATTGGATTGTGTTGCATTAAGTGTAAGCTTATTGTACGAACATAAAACCTGTTTTATCAATATTGTCTTGCTCAAAAACTGAACGCTTGAATGCTCAACAAAATAAGACCTAAATATTATTACATCTATAATATGAACAATAATATAGTGTGAGCACTGGCACTTTGTATTTGTCATGAGATATTAGTGTTAAAACACCTGAAGTTGAGTAAATACTGTGACACAAAGTGCAGTTATACATTACATCTGCTTGTCACTTACCAATTAAAAATTAGGAGTACCCTTTTTAAAGAACACAAAATGTATAAATAGTGACAATATAAAGTTCATGTTGAACGGTGGACAAACATTTGTTAAGAATTTTATACAAAGAAATTTACTGGTATTGTTAGTTGGTTTCAGATATATATTTTTTGAAACAGTAACTTGCTTTATAATTTCATTAATTTTTTAATTGATTTATCTTTAGTTACAGTGACAAATAGTTAAGACACCTTTTAAATGTTGTTATTTTAAAACATGCATTCTCCAAACTTCACCCTTTCTGTAACAGTACAGCTAAGCTATGTAACTTATTTTTAATCTTTATACTAATTGTTGCATTTTAGGAAAATTCATCAATGTTTGTTTTCTCTGTGAACCTGAAAAAAATATAAATAATGTTTTATATTGATAAGAGTAACATTTTTCATACAACAGTGTATGTATGTTTTATGTATGTATGTTACATTATAGATTGAGAGTCGTCTGGGCCAGTCCCACATTTACCTATTTCTTTATTGAGAACGAATCTTAGCAACTGATGTTCCAGGTTGAAACATATAGAGCCAGTGTAATTTTGGACTATGGGGCATTTCAACTTAGTTTTGGGAGGTGGGACAGGAGAGCGTCTGAAACCTTTTTCTACTCAAGTTACTTGCAGGTTGCCATGGACTGTAGTCGCTTGTCTTCAGCCCACATTCCATTAAGAAAATTAAATCCTGCTTGAAATATGTAAATGTATTTGAAAAGGTAGCATTATTTTGGTCTCTATTTCCTCCATAGTTGCATGTTTTAAGTCTCCAAATACATAAATCATGATATGATAAGTGTGAGTCATGAAAAGGCCAGGTCATTAGTACCCAAAATCTAAATTATACATTCTGTATGAAGGGAATAATGAAAGTGGACGAAGCGAAACAAGTACGTACCATGTGGAAAGAAATGGTTTCAGCCTACCCCTACGGGAAATAATTGTGATTGTATGTATGACATAATAGACCTCAGATTACATGATTCAAATCGATTAAATTCATATATTTTCATGTCATAGATCAAGTACAAATAGAAGGAAGATCCCAACTAATAGAAATAAAAGGAATATAACCCCTGAAATGATTTGATTGCTTACACACCACATCTATTTTATTTTATACAATATTGTACATATATATTATACAATATTGTACATATATATTATACAATATTGTACATATATATTATACAATATTGTACATACTTTGTTAAGAAAATAAGACAAAAAGAAGATACCAACATACTACAGTTTCTTTCCCATGTTTCTTCTCCATTAGAGGAATCTCATAACCAAGAGGTGGTAGATTTAAAAATAATCCTTTTTGATGTAATGGATGTTACTTACATCTTCACGCAATTCCCAATACAGGGGTAGACAGAGGTCAAGTCTAGACAATTAAGTCCCTTTGACCCACCTTCCACCGAAGATATTTTCGGGACAACGTGACAGGTGGTGAGCTTTGTTCGAAATACCTTTAGGTTCGTATTATTAGGTTTTGTTCAAAAACGTGGTTTGTCTAGACCTCTGTCTACCGCTGTATCGGAAATGGCGTGAAGATATTTCCTTAATTAAATGATTAGACTTACATTACCTCGCGGCGTGAGCGGTGCTACCGGCGCCTGCGCAGGCCGGACGGCGCTGCGTCTGAGACACAACACTACCTTACTTACTTACTTACTTACTTACACACATACACATACGGCCTATAAAAAGTCCACAGCGGGACATAGGCCTCTCCTATATGGAAGACACCTTAATAATAATCGCCGCGCTTAGCAAGCGGATTGTCAAGCGGATTACCAGACATCTCGCACCTTAGACGCTGCCTGTTCTGGTGAATTTGTGCCTGGTGTTTTTTTAAGCAAATTATATCGACCTTTTTAAAGTTCCAAAACCACGAGAAGATAATGAAGAGTACATAATAGAGTAAGAGTAGTATTCTCTTACGCTAAAGCTTTTCACGAAATAGTTTCTGACGACAATCACGAGAAGTCTTTTAATTTGTATAAAACTTGGATTTGTACACAAATGTATATCCATGGATTTGTTATACAAAACCAAATCTCTGTTTAAAAAAATGAATGGATTAATGTTTATTGTAAAGGAAAAAGCAGCAACAGTTAGGATTATGACAATTCAGACTACATTAAGTTCTAGACACAGTTAAAAATGCGACAAACAGTACCTTTAGCTGCCGACTCTTCAATATTAATTTTCCTTTTTCGTCCAATGCTCTGTGGTTTCTCAGGCTCCGCTGCCTGAAATATGAAACACTATCTTTATTATAACATTACTTAAAGAAATAAATACATTAATACAAAAATAATAATCTTTCATTAAGTATCAATAGCCACAAAAGCAAAGGGGTTAGGTAATCACACTTTAAGTCAGGAGACCATAGTCCGATCCCTAGGTGGTGGGCTCATACCCATCAGGTTTTGAAGCAACTCATTGTTGCAATTTATATTGTTACCTTGGACGTAAAGACGGTGACAGGCTCACCACCTGTCACGTTATCCCAAGAAAATGTCTTCAATAAAAGTTGGGTTGAAGGGACTTAATTGTCCAGACCTATGTCTCCCATATTGGGAAGTATAATTTTGCATTTTCATCTTGCCTTTCATTTAAGACAGGAATCTGCACTAAAGAAAAATTAAGGCTCACACTAATGAAAAATGTGATAAACCTAATTTGTGTGAAAATGAAGTACCACCAACAAACAACAATCGAGACAATAAATTATATACCAATGAGTTTATCAAAACTTATGTATCATAATGCTGTTGGCACAGGCACAAGTTTAAACATTCTTGCCAAACTTACTATGAGGCTTGAGCCTCTCCTCCGAAGGATTTATAATTAACACTGGTGGCAACCGTATTGGTGGTCAGTACCAGAAGTTCCACACTTTAGACGCTAATGCCCTTTACTGTCTTTGGAATTCTGGTAATTTTCGAGACGGTAATCACAGGGCTTTCCCTACGTAATCTTCTTAGACACCCTCGGGAGAATGTGAGAAATTCCTACACTAATACCTCAAGACTATGACATTTAAGCATAAATTACAAAAAAAAAATTATTAGAACAGTCCAGTTGTTAGAGACATTACCTTTTTCTGTCTCGTCTTCACTTGTGTCTCCGGAGCACTGGATGTTTTCGGCTTGTCCCGTGTTGTCTTCCGTGCTCCCGTAGTTTTTCCCTGCTCACTGTCCGTCGCCATTTTCCGCGTACTTCTTTTACCTTTAACTTCAATGCTCTTCTTGTTAACTTCTATTGATTGCTTTTTACTTCTGCCACGAGTCTTAAGTTCGACTGCCTCAGCATCTGCTTTATTAGTTGTCTTCTTTCTGCCAACTGGTGCATTAGCTTCTAATGCCTTCTCGTTCTTCTTACCACCTCTGCCTCTTTTAGGTTCTACAACTTCCTCGTCTCTTTCTTTGCTGGCTTTTAAAGACTCGTTTTTCTTTCCACGTCCGCTTTTTTCAGCGACTTCGGGGATTTTAGTTTTTGATGCTTTTGTGTTTTGTTGAACTTCTGGAGATTCTTTCTCAGCTTTTCTTCTGCGTGTGCTTCGGCTTGTGTCATCGTCTGTATTAATTTTTCTTAATTTATTTGGTTCTTCTTGAAGTGTCATTTTTCGTTTGCTACCTTTGCCCTTATTTTCTGCAATGGTTTCAGTTTCCGCGTCTTTTGTTCGTAGCTGACGTTTCGGCGCCGACTGAATGATCTCTTCAGAAGCTGTCTTCTTGCCCCGAGTTTTAGTTGCATCACTAACGGTTTCTTTTGCTGCATTCCTAGTGGATCTTGTTTGCGCTTCATTAGCATTAGCTTGGCTATCTTGTGCAATTGTCTTTCTTCCCCTCTTTGGTCTCGTAATTCCTGTCTCAATCTCTTTTTCTTTAGCCTGAGATACATTGTCAATTTCCTTGCCTTTCCTTCCTTTTCTCTTAGATCCATCTTCTTCTGTATTCTTTTCGTTCATCGATTTGGTTTCGACATCAGGTTCTTTCGAGAATTTGACGTGTTTGCGCTTAGCGGTAACCGGTTTATTGACTGCGACTCCTGTTTTACGAATTCCCTTTGAGATTATTTCAGGCGATTTCTCAGACTCGTCAGCTTGACTCCGTTTCGCAGATCTCGGCTTCATTTGGGGGGACGGTTTGCTAATAACAACATTACCCTTTTGCACTTTACCTCTCGTCGTTTTCTTTGGCGTTTCAACTTTATCTACTACGGTCTTCTGTCTGCGTGTTGTCCGTGATTTGACGGGACTTTCATTCGGTAACTGTTCTATGGTGCTGCTTTCTTTATCATCATTTGCATCAGGTTTACGTACTGATTTTCTTCCTCGAGATACTATTTCAGTTTCCTGACTTACAGTCTGTGCAGCTTTCCTGTTCCGTGCTGTTCCTTCTTCTACATCTTGTTTTTGATTCAAGTTCCTTCTCCTTGTTTCCTTGGTAACAATAGCTTCGGCTTTGTCTTCGGGAACTGGTTTCCCGGGAGAGGCCTTTTTTGCAGGCTTTGGACTTAAAACTGGCATTTTCTTAGAAATAACCAGAGACGACCTACGTTTCTTCACATTATTCATTTCCAAATTCTCTTTTGTTTTACGTCCTCTAGTAGCCCTCCGTTGAACTGGACTTTTCTGAGCCTCTTCTATGTTCTTTGTAAGACGTTCAACGGGTTCTGAGGATTTTTTTTTATTTTCAACTGCAGTAATCAGTTTGCTTTTCCTGGTTTGAATTGTTTTTCGTTCAGGACTTTCTTTAGAAACTTCAGTGGGCCTGGAAAATTTTAAAATATTAGCATAAAATTGAAACACATTCTAGGCAGTTTTACTTCTTGTACCTGACCAACCCGTTGAACCTCGCAGGGAAAAGCTTATTAGTTTAAAATAAATTAATTAAATGTCTTCAAGCCATTTCTAATACTGGAGTCGACATAAGTGTACATAGAAGTCTTTTCGACCCACCTTCCACCGAAGACATTTTTGGTTCGCCGTCATTAGGTCCAAGCCAACAATATTAAATCGCATCATAAGTTTTTTTGAAAAAATCCATTGCCACCTGGAGATCGAACTCGGGTGTCTTGAATAGAATTCCGATCAGCCAACCAATCGGCTACAAGTTTAATACGCCTATTATCAATATTAAAAAAATCGTAACAATAAAACTGATTTCATTAATTTTTAGCAATAGAAATTGGTAGATTGCACTGAGTTTTGTCAATAAACAGAAGACAGCAAGAAATGTGTCAAATCAGGTTCGCCACACCGAGCTTACATGAGAAATAAATAATTTTCAACTATCTATATTATAGCAATATAAAAGTCACGATAGCCGAGTGGTTGGGTGGTCGGAATTTCAAGTCGAGAAACCCGAGTTCGATCCCCAGGTGGCGGGCTCGTACCAATGGGTTTTAAAAACTTATGTACGAATCAAATCGTTGGCTTGGACATAAAGACGGCGACGGGCTCACCACCTGTCACGCTGTCCCGAAAATATCTTCGGTGGAAGGTGGGTCGAAGGGACTAACTGTCTAGACTAGACCTCCGTCTGCCCCTACATTGGGAGTTGCGTGAAGATATTTATTTATTTACATTACAGCAGAAACTTACCGCGTCACAGACTCCCGATTTCCGTGGACGTTAGCGTCCCGCGCTATGGGCGACACGCGGCCGATGTCGGACGCGTCCATTGTCACGTCGGCTCTGCCTTTCACCGGCGTCGAGTGCATCACCACTCTCTTTTTTATCGGCAGCGCGCTCCTCTCCTTGCTGCCGCTCGCCGAAGCATCCACCAGCGACCTCTTCTTGATCGGCAGCATGTGCGCTCCGTATATTTCCGAAGTGGACCGCTTCCGTTCGTAAGCTTCCAACCGGCAACTGCTGCTGCACGCGCTGCTCCGTGCCCTCGCGGAGAGCACAGGACTGCAGCCTTGCACGGTGTCGGTGGCCAGCTTTTGCAGTTCTCGCGACGCGTTTATTTTGCTTCTAGATTTGTTCAGTCCCTTCGTGGGCGTTCCCTCGCTCCCACTTTTAGATCTGCGAGCACCGTCTTCAGTTTTGTCAGCGGAATGGTTCAGTGAACTGTTCACGGATTTCGTTTTCTTCGTTGCGGATGTCGCAATATCCGATTTATTCCGGGAGGCGCGTTTCGGCTCCTTGAATATGGAGACACTCTCAATGCTTTTGTTCGCTTTGGACATTGTAACTGATTTGCTACTGTTTGATTTGTTCATTGATTTCAGTGCTGAAGTTTCGCCGGCATCAGCGCCGTGCATTCGATTCCTGAGCTCGTTCTCTAACCAGTCCTCCACATTGTTAGTTATCGAACTGAATGATGTGTGAAGCGAGTGAGCTTTACGAGTTTTAGGCTTCTGGATCAATCTGTCCGAGAAGCTTTTAGCCTTCGGGTACGATCTCACGGGAGCTTTGCCGATGAGCAAATCGAAGGAGCTCTCTGCGTTAGTGCCTGTCAACTTGGAAGTCTGATGCGACTCGCTAAACAACTCCTCGATGCCGCTGATATCGTTCAGGCCCTCCCGCAGTTTCTCCTGACGGAATAATCTCCTCAATCCTCTCACATCGCTTAAATCGTTCCTCGGGGACTTTCTTCGCAATGCATCTTTAACGCCAGACACATTGAGCAACTCGTTACGCGGACTATTCTTCTTGAACACATTTCTCACACCGGTGACATCTTCTAGACTGTTCTTTGGCGATTTATTCTTCTTCTGCGCACGGAACAGAGATTTGACACCAGAGACTCTTCTGAGATCGTTCTTCGGTGACACTGCGAACACTTCCTTCACTCTGACATCACTTAAACGATTCCTCGGCGATTTAGCAAAGAGCGCTTTCACTCCGGTTACATTGCTCAGGTCGTTCTGGATGGACCTTCTGTACCGCGGCGTCTGCAGCAACTTTTTAACGCCTCTAACATTACGAAGGTCATTTTCCGGCGTGCTCTTAGCGAACAAACGCTTCAGGCCAGTTAAATTCGGACTGTGGCTCGGCGTACTCAAGGGACTGACGAAGACTTCCGGTGTGAAGGCTTGCGACTGCTCCAGAAGCGAATTCTCTGGTGTTCTTCCAGTTAACGCGATTGTGTTACGAGCCGGTCGCTTCGTGGGACCCATTTCGTCCTCGTCATCCAAAAGTTGCTTTCTGGAAAATTCCATCATGCTCTGCGATAGCTTCCTCTTTACTGGGCTGTTGAAAAGTTGCTTTACGATATCAGACTCATTAAGATTGTCTATAATGGATCTCTTTGATTGTGGTTTTTTAGCCGTTGAGTGTTTATTTTTGACAGCCTCTTGTACTAACTTCACTGCGCTCTTTGGAGTTGTGTCCCCATCATCCTGAGTTAAGTCTTCATCCATATTGGAGGTATTCTTCGATTTTCTAGATCCTCTTGAAGAACCTCTAGTACCAGAGTTAAACGATTTAGATTGAATGCTGACATGTTTAGTGGGCACAGACAAACGGCTCCCAATAGTTTTCCGTGTCATGAGTAACCTTGAAGTGCCTTTACTCTTCGACAGTCGTGATTTTGTCGAATTAAAACTGGAATCCAAAAGGCTTTGAATGCTGATCACCGGAGTTCCAATTTCTTCAGGGCTATTTTGATTTTTGGGTGTGGACATGCCGGCGCCTTGCAGTGGACTGATGTGAGGAGTTGAATTGATATTTCTCTTGGACGATCTCGGAGCCGTATCATTGTTACTAAGCGATGCAACGTCAGCTTCGCTTGCGCGCAAACGACTCGCTCGGGATGAACGGGATTTTCTAGTGCTGTTCAACATGCTGTCATCTTCTGAAATTTCTAATGCTGAAACCGATTCCAGTGCCCTAGATTTTGATTGTCCCAATGTCACATTCTCTTGAGAATTCCTAGGTGTCGCCTTCGACTTTCTAGAACTGTCTATTGAAATATTATCTGCAGTATTTTCTGGAGACATCACAGAATTAGATTTTCGCGATTTTCTGGAACTCCCGTACATAGTATTCTCTTGTGAATTCACTGGTGACATGATAGAATTTGACTTTCTAGATTTCTTTGTACTTTCCATTGAACTGTCAGAAATATTTTGACTCGATATTGTCCTCGATTTTCTAGTCACGTTAAAAGTGGCATTTTCTTTGGCATTGTCATGTGTTGCAAATGATTTGGACTGTCGAGATATCCTTGTACTGTTTATACTAATGTTATCTAAAGTTTTACTAGATTGTCTCGGCTTTTCACTAATGTTAAATGTCGCATCATTCTGCTCTTGCTCTGGAGCCGATAGTGATTTGGACCTCCGGGTCGATACGACACTGTTTGTAAGAGAATTATCTGGAATAGAGTCGTAGCTAAGTGACATTATTGCACTACGTGACCTCGACACTGCTGCCTCGTAATTCTTTTTCACAGCTGGTGTACTGGACGCGAGCAGACTGCGACCCCTGGAGACTACCGACCTGGTCCTCCTCCCGACGCTCCCCTGTGGCGTGTCAAACTTGGACGCACTCGTGTCAGCGGAAGACACGGAATCATAGACGGATCCCGCTCTCGAATCGTTAGAGTCGAGGGACACCAGATCGACTATAGAATAGGACTCCATATTTCCGCGCGGGCTCAGGGTTCTAGTTCGTCGCGCGGACGCCACTGTATCACTTTGCTCGGCCAAGGTTCTGGTGCTTCTACGCGAGTACGTTGCAGAGCTGTCGTCTGGTGTTTCCAGAACTTTCTGCAGCATGATGCTGCCGCGTAGAGACTTCCTGCTCCGCGGCGACTCCGGCTTCGGCGAGGTCTCAGCGGACTCCGGGGCGGGAAGAGCGAGCCCCAGGCTCCTCTCCAGCATGCGGCTGCTGCGCGACTGCGGCCTGCGCGGCGAGCTGGCCGCGGGGCTGTCGGTGTGGTTGCGCGGCGAGGTCGCCGCGGGGCTGTCGGTGTGGTTGCGCGGCGAGGTCGCCGCGGGGCTGTCGGTGTGGTTGCGCGGCGAGGTCGCCGCGGGGCTGTCGGTGTGGTTGCGCGGCGAGGTCGCCGCGGGGCTGTCGGCGTAGCGCAGCGCCTGCTCGCGCGGGCTCAGGTTGCTGAGGTCGAACTTGATGGTGTCGGCGGCTCGGCGCAGCGCCGTGCTGCTGCGGCGCAGCGCCGAGCGCCGCGGTGCGGCCGCCGCGCTCCCGGGATCAGATACGTCCATCACCGAGGACTGCCAACAAAAATATCAATTCAACGACTAATCTTTTTTAACCGAGCCTAACTAAAACCATATGAGCAAATTAACCCTTTCTTCTTCGATCATTGCTCGAAGAAGAAAGTGTTAAGAGGATGTGCGTGTATGAAGAAAATAATGAATATGAAAAAGCGAAATGTGTAAGGATCATGGCACATAGCAATCTGTTCTCTCTGACTACTCCATCAGAGACTGTGCATGTACATATTATATAAAAAAAATTCACTCATACCTAGCGAAACACTGAAACACAATATAAGTAACAGACAAACCCATGACACAAACTAATCGCTTATTAATTGAGCATGCTCCATTTGAATTTGTATACTAGTTTAATGCACAAGTGAACACAGAACAGAAGTGAGCAACAACCAGTTGCTCATCGCATTGCTACTGATTATAGCTTACTTCCACGCCGCATAGTTTCTCGACCATTTTACAACATTTTTTTTAAGTTTGTAATATCACTTCTGCTTGCTACTTTCCATTACTATACTTATCTATATGTTCTATCAGATATTTTAATTAGTAAAGCACCACACATATAATGATAAATAAATACTACAAATAGGGAGAACACTTACATTTGAGCAAGATGAAGCATTATGCTGACACAAAAGTGCCAAAGACAATAAAAAAAGTATTTTTCTACATTGCTCTCTCCAAATTGAACCTAGCAACTCAACAATAACAACAAATTTATCGTTTCTAACTTGTTTCTTTTAAAGAGCTATAATCAATCTTATATACAATAAATGTAACCTCCAATCGTATGTAGTCTCCGATTGTGACACAAAAGCAATACATATATAACGAAATAACTTACAGACTGATCTAATGATGCCTGGCTGCTTCTACGTGTGGAATTTCTCTCCGAGGTAGTTAGGCTTGCCCTAATAGACTTGACACTAGCACTGGATGAATTCTTCGATAGCCTGCTGGATTTCCTAGGGGTCTTCTTAACTGGACTTGGCTTTTTGACTACGTAACTAGCCCGCATTGGACTGCTTTGTTTAGGGCTGCGCCCTTTCTGTTTGGGCGTATGCCCCGTCATCAACATTATTGCCGCTTGTTTCGTGTGATCTGTTGGGATGAGAAAATATTAATTCAAAGCAGACTTTGACTACCATCTCCATAAATTTCCACATATAAATTGTAATTATTGACAAGCGTCAATAAATGGCCTAATGGTTCAGGGTGTGCCTGACTGACTTTTTTGACCAACTGCTAACACATAACATCGCCCCCATTCAACCATTGTCATAAACAAAATCAAATGTATTCAGCTTACTGGCAGCCTTGGACTCTGTGGAGGGATGGGCCAAGCGGCTAATCGGTGATCCTGACTTGGTTACTACCAATTTGTCCAGTCTCGAACACAGATGTCGCGTGGCCAGTCTCTCGGTGTTCTACAGGTTACATTTTGGAGAGTGTGCGAAGTAATTACATGAGATAATTCCCCCTTCCCCTTTCCATCATCGGACAACAAGACGCACGGCGGGTCTCCATCCTTTTGTTGTCGATATACCCTGCATTCGGACGAAGCGTTTTGCTTCGTCGTTCATAATGCGTACAGCAAAGGACTGGAATAATTTGCCTGCATCAGTCTTTCCGTCCGATTACAATGTGGGTGTCTTCAAGAGAAGAGTGAATAGGCTCTTTCTAAGCTAGTGTGCCTACCAACAAAAACTACATCGCCACTTACCATCAGGTGGGATTGTAGTTAAACGCTAGCTTATAATGTTAAAAAAAAAAAGGGTTTAAGTAGAAGTTTGCAGCTTTTATTCCTCCTATTAATTGTAATTGTTATATGCCACACATTTTGCAACTGGGTGAATCCATTCTTTACTAAGAATGGATTCACTATAACCTAGGGGAGGTTTTTTCAACCACTTTTAGAAAATTCAGAGAGTATAAAATTCTATTATTGGAAGTTTATATAGCAACTACATACCGACTGTCAAAGGCGCTTCGATCTTCGTTACCCTCATCTTTTGTGCACTCTGCGCTCTCTTCAGCACAGTCATTCTCAACGGAGTGCTTTTCTTTGCGGAGATCGCCTTCCGTGGTGTAATCTCTATACGGGCCGGACTCTCCTTAACACTTTTCCTTGGACTGGTTTTCCTTGACTCAATCCATAGAGTGGCCTTTGTTGTATTTTGCAGATTAAATTGTGGAGTCTTTGGCGATTTGGGTTTAACTTTGTCCTCGTCTGAATTATCGACGGAGGAGCTCACATCTGTGTCGCTTTTGGACGTTCGAGGAAGTCTCATGTTGGTAACTACGGACATTGTAGAGCTTGAAATGGCTTCTGTAAGAAATAAATAATGTAAAATATCATCTGGCAAAATTTGAGTGGAGTTAAACCTCAAGAAATAGTAGAAAAGATCTTACCAATGTGATCTGAAGTATCTCTTCTCTGTGGCTGTACTATAGCCACTTGGCGGGTACTAATGGCAGCTAAAAATCAAAATTGTAAGTTGAAAATTAGAGATATAACAATGTAAACAGGTGATAAAGTAAAGAAACTATAAATTGATATATATTGTTAAAAATTGTATAAATTGATATATAATATATATATATATATATATATATATATATATATATATATATATATATATATATATATATATATATGTATGTATATATATATATATATATGTATGTATATATATATATATGTATATATATATATGTATATATATATATGTATATATATATATATATATATATATATATATATATATATGTATATATATATGTATATATATATATATATAAATATATGTATATATATATATATATATATATATATATATATATATATATATATATATATATATATATATATGTTATGTACAGATAAAATGAAATAAATTAAATTAAAAGTTGACTTTTAATTAAATTTAGGCTGTAATTTAGAATAAATATTTTGATGGAAATTCTAGAATAATACAATACTTCAAATATTGTGCAAGAAACAGACACAATAGTGAAAATTTGTTCAAATTATTAAAGGTTGCAGAACCAAGGTTGCCTGAAAAACTTTGACATTGATGTGTAATGACTGTTACAAAATGTAGATAACATAATTAAGTAGAGAGTATATTTATTTAATTTATTTATCTTTACGCTTTTTACCAGAACTGGGGCAGACAGCAGCTTAGATGGTTAAGTCCTTTCCACCCATCTTTTTCCAATGCTTGTTTATGATAACATAATTACTGTAGTGTAATATTCTTAATTAGATATATAAGTAATATGTATGCAGATAAATATTCAAGTGACACATCCATGACTATATACAAACATTCTTTATTCAAACTAGTTTTCCCTTGTGTGACTTGAATCCATAAATTTTAGCTCTGTGGGTAGGGTTGCTACCAACTAGGCTATTAGTTTGTGAAGTATTACATTGTCTTGCTGTTTCTGTGTCTAATGTCTTATTTTTGCGAACTGGTAGTTTTATTTATTCATGAGAGTAAATGGATAAAAAGTTTTTGCTTATTTATTTATTAATCATCATACATGCGAGAAAGTTGACTTGAAGGAACTTGTTAATTTATTTTTATCTTCACGCACAATCCCTGACGGGGTAGCCAGGGAGAACAGATCGCCAAGTGTCACGATCCCTACATACTTCTTTCGCTTCTTTCAGATTCATCATCTTCTTCATACATGCACGTCTCGTCGAGCAATTTGGTCACATGGTCTTCGAAAGTTAGTCTCGGTCTACCTCAACACCTTTTAATATTAACTTTCGCGCTATATTTTCTTCACCATTCGGTTTTCACTCATTCGCTCAACGTGCCCAAACCATCGAAGCACGCCCTTATCCATTTTTGAGACAAGGTCATCTTTCAAACCTGCCATATTGCGAATCTCTTCGTTTCGCTTTCGGTCGGCCATGGTAAGGCCGCACATTTTACGAAGAGATCGCATCTCCACTGCATTCAACCTGCTTTTATGCTTCTTCTGGCATACCCAGGTTTCGCTGCCATATAACAAAGTCGGTACCAACACTGCGTTATGTATTGCAAGGCGTGCACTTTTCACAACGCCTTGCCTTTTGATTAACGCAGTCAGGGCACCATTGACTTTGTTCCCGGCAGCGACACGCCTGTCCACATCTAAATCACATCTTCCATCCCGGCTAAACGCACTCCCCAAGTATACAATTTCATTCACCTGTTCTAGACATTCCTGATTTACCCAAATTTCGCACTTCGTTCTTTCTTCGTCCCTTTCAAATACCAGTACCTTAGTTTTATTAGTTGCGGCGACGGGCTCACCACCTGTCACGTTGTCCCAAAAATATCTTCGGTGGAAGGTGGGTCAAAGGGACTTAATTGTCTAGACTTGACCTCTGTCTACCCCTGTATTGGGAATTGCGTGAAGATATTTTATTTTTTATTTTTAGTTTTATTAGCATTCAAACAGAGACCATTAATTTCACATTCTTCTTTCATACACGTGACTAATGCCTGCAGTTCTGCCTCTGATGGTGCAATAAGCACTGCATCATCAGCATATAGCAGACAATTTACTTTTATGTCACCCTTCAACTTCAACTTCAATTCTGAAATTGAAGGAACTTGAACTTGTTGAAAGGCAGACTTGTTGCATACACTACTAGTCAGCTTTCGGGAAATGTAGAGATGAAATGAAGATGGTAAGGAAAAATGAAAAAGATTAATACAAATAAAAATAAAAAATATATACATACTATAACAAATGTATGTATTTATTAAATGTAATGTATTTATCTATGTATAAATAAATAAATATCTTCACGCAATTCCCGATACAGGATTAGACAGAGGTGTAGTCTAGACAGTTAAGTCCCTTCGACCCATCTTCCACCGAAGATATTTTCGGGACAACGTGACCGGTGGTGAGCCCGTCGCCGTCTTTATGTCCAAGCCAACGATATTCGTACGTAAGTTTTTGAAAAACCCATTGGCACGTGCCTGCTACCTGGGGATAGAACTCGGGTCTCTCGACTCGAAATTCCGACCACCCAACCACTCGGCTATCGTGACTTACATGACTTATCTATGTATGTACATATTTATTTCATATATATACTACACTTTTTGATTTTTTTATTTTGATTTTTGACATAAATATACATAAATCTATTATGAAACTGATATGTAGTTGTACACCAGCGGACAAATTTTAGTTCTAATCCAGCATTTACCGGGCATGGAGTCGCGGTGCGCGGGCGGCGGGCGCGCCGGCGCCGGCTCGGAGCGCCGCGCCGCGCCCCGCGCCGCGCCCCGCGCCGCGCCCGCGCCCGCCCGCGCGGCACGCGCTGCAGCGCTGCAACCGCGTATACATTGCTCGCTTCCGTCGCTTAACGCTCGCTCTAACCGCAGCGTACGGTCGTTGGACACGTCAACGTGCCAACGTCAGCTCCTCGTCGCCATTTTTATAATGACTCTTGGACGGGGTGCTGATTTGTGCTCAATGTGCTCGCACGTTCAGCACCAAAAATACGTCAGTCACTTCAAGTCGCTGTGGCCGAATTCGGTCGGGATATACTATACCATAATGACTTTTTACACATATGTATAGTTTTGCCGTTGGGCAATACTGCTTTGAAACTATACTGATTTTAAAAAAAAAAACAATGCAATGAATTCATTAATTGAACCATTACTTTGATGTATGAAGCAACTAAGAAATTTTTTTCAATATTTGTCAATGTCAAGAGAAACAACTTTCGAATTAATTAAGCTTGCAAAGTACAATTAGGATCCTCAGAATCAGAAGAATTAAATGGACTGACAATTGACTTACATATTTATAGCTATTGTCAATAGCACTTTTTATGAATTCCAGATGATAACCAACTACTTGAATTATTATAAAAAAATCATGAAATATTAAAAATGGTACCCATAGCAAAGGTTGCATTTTGCAAAGCTGCAAACCTTTGCACACAATAGAAAAGCATGTAATATATTAAGGTATCTTTCCAATACTGTGGTATATATATGTCGTAGAATCAAGATATGGCAACAATTTTGGTTACAACGAGATCTATTAAAAGTCTTCGGAAACGTCAAGTGGTGCGCTTGAGTGGGGTCGATACAGGAAGTGACAGAGCGGATTTGACTACTATGTGTTGTCAATGTCATTTGACTTCTGATATAAAGTGTCTTCAGAATATTCTCGGGTCACTTACGAAACAGACGGCGGTGTGAACGGTCATCTTCCTGTATCGAACTTACTGCGTTTCCGCCCATTTCCACTCATTTTAGATCAGTTTCTGATATTGCTCGAGGCGGATCTAACAACGAGTTGCCTCAGGTGGCCTACCCTACGCCGACATACAAGTCTAAACAGTTAAGTCCACTCAACATTTTTAGGACAATTTGACAGATGGCAAGCCTGACCCCGTCTCTACGTCGGGAGCTGACTGACCGGGCTCGGGCGGGCGGCGGCGCGCCAGGCGCGGCTCGGGGCGCGCGTACCGCCAGCGCAGCGCGCGCCCGCCCAGCGCCACCACGTCGCCCTGCCGCAGCGCCGCCACGCTCACGCTCGCGCCGTTCACCAGCGTCTCGCCCGCGCCCTCGTTGCGGATCACCGTCTGCGGGCACCACCGGCACACTTGTACCAGGCCATGCTTGCCGTGACGGCATAAGCAAGAAGTTACCTCCCGTTAGGTCAAAGGGAAGAGAGGAACCATTTCTTGAATGTATATAATTGGGAGTTGACTAAATAACAATACAGGGGTAGACAGAGGTCTAGTCTAGACAATTAAGTCCCTTTGACCCACCTTCCACGGAAGATATTTATACAGATGAATAAAAACACACACTATTGAAGGTTGAAGGGCATTTGGTTTTTTCCTTTGAAGGAATTAGACATATGCTATAACCACCACCCACAATGAGGCACTCAATCCTCAATGCACCCGCAATGAGGAATTTTTGCAAAGATGCAGTAATAGCCTAAGTTAAAGTACTGAATGAGTAGGTTGCAACAACAAAAATGGCCTCTTGTGCCTATCACACCTAAATCAGTTGTAGACATTCTAATCTAATACATTTATACATTAATACATTTAATACATTTATGTCAGTTCAAACTATCTGCGTCTACAAATGTCTCTGTTAGACAACCTCCGTAGACGAATGGCGTTAACACCAGTTTTCAAGGTGTCACATCTCAAGGTCCTGGGTTCGATTCAGAGTTGGGTCAAAATAGAAAAACCACATTTTCTCAGGTCTGTGTGTTTGTGGTGCCTTTGTTGTTTCAGATTCCCATACCACAAATGCTTTACTATCTTACATTGGGATGGAGCGATGTATTTGGGATTGTAAAGTATCAAATGTTTTTGATAAAATTAAATACCATTTGTTATTAGATAGTAATCAAATAATAATAAATAAATATCTTCACGCAATTCCCAATACAGGGGTAGACAGAGGTCAAGTCTAGACACCTAAGTCCCTTTGACCCACCTTCCATGGAAGATATTTATACAGATGAATAAAAACACACACTATTGAAGGTTGAAGGGCATTTGGTTTTTTCCTTTGAAGGAATTAGACATATGCTATAACCACCACCGACAATGAGGCACTCAATCCTCAATGCACCCGCAATGAGGAATATTTTGCAAAGATGCAGTAATAGCCTAAGTTAAAGTACTGAATGAGTAGGTTGCAACAACAAAAATGGCCTCTTGTGCCTATCACACCTAAATCAGTTGTAGACATTCTAATCTAATACATTTATACATTAATACATTTAATACATTTATGTCAGTTCAAACTATCTGCATCTACAAATGTCTCTGTTAGACAACCTCCGTAGACGAATGGCATTAACACCAGTTTTCAAGGTGTCACATCTCAAGGTCCCGGGTTCGATTCAGAATTGGGTCAAAATAGAAAAACCACATTTTCTCAGGTCTGTGTGTTTGTGGTGCCTTTGTTGTTTCAGATTCCCATACCACAAATGCTTTACTATCTTACATTGGGATGGAGCGATGTATTTGGGATTGTAAAGTATCAAATGTTTTTGATAAAATTAAATACCATTTGTTATTAGATAGTAACCAAATAATAATAAATAAATATCTTCACGCAATTCCCAATACAGGGGTAGACAGAGGTCAAGTCTAGACACCTAAGTCCCTTTGACCCACCTTCCACCAAAGATATTTTCGGGACAATGTGACAGGTGGTGAGCCTGTCGCCGCCCTTATGTCCAAGCCAACGATGAAATTCGTACATAAGTTTTTTGAAAAACTCATTGGTACTGCCACCTGGGGATCGAACTCGGGTCTCTCGACTCGAAATTCCGACCACCCAACAACTCGGCTATCGTGACTTTCTGATTTCTGAGATAGTAATCAGAGTGAGTATTTAGAAAAAGATCTCGACCAAATCACTTAAGAAAACAAATATATTGAAAAAAACTTAAAGAACTGTATGTGAATGACCAGCTGTCACTAAGGTAAGCCCTGCGAGGCTTTTTGTGAGGATGTTACGAATTTTTGTAATGTTTTTTTTGTATCTTAAATGAAAAAAAATGTGATGTCCCTATCTATATATGTATTTATTATTATTTGTTGTCTGCACCCTATAATTTCATATTGTGGATATAATTAGAAGAAATCAGTTCAAATTATCCTATACATCCATCTATATACATCCTGACCTAATGTTACAAAATAGTATTATCCTTCAGTTGTTTGACAAGAATTAGTCAACAGTGTCTAAATCTATATACAAACCTGATTGGCATGCACAATAATAGTAGCATGATGAGGTTGCACAGAAGGCAACATAACACGGATATCACAGGTAGGATCACTGCCCACAGTGGCCAGACCAGAGGACAAGGTGAACTTTTTCCCCTCACGTCCTGCACGGTCAAGTACTATTAGCTGACCCCCTGACATACCTGTGAAACAATATCTTATATAACATTAATATGTTAATGTATATGCTAAGTACAAAATGGCCTACATTTCAAATATTTAATAATTTTTTTCTCATCCGCCAGAAAACATAACGGCTCGGTATTGTCTTTAATTCTATTGAGTGAAACTCAGTACCTTAATAAACCATCCTATGTTACATTATTTCGTATTGACGAAAAACACTGACCGCCCAAAGTGTGTAAACACCCTTATCAAAACCTACAAGTTTTTTTTTTGTTGTTGTTTTACACTAGTTTTTTCGTCATAGTAGTTGTTATCAAACTAACCTAATACTTATGGGCTTACGAAACTTCTCAATTGACATTTCAAAATATAAAAAAAGCACATGTTATCACAATTTCTGATTATCACTACCACTTTAAAGAATCTACGAAGCTATTCGAGTAACATTTCCCGCCACTTTAAATTTTAGTTATGGTATCAAACTACCACGCACATTCAATGATAATAATTAAATTCAGTTATTTTATTCAGAGTTGTGAAGCTATTCTACATATTAGAGAACATAAAAGATGTAATTATGTATATGAACTATAAATTAAAACATCTCTACTTCGGACACGAAATCCCGCCGGCGCGTCATTTCTTACCGTAATCACAATTTCAGCACTAAATTAAATAAATCACAGTCCATAATCAACTATTTTTTTCATGTTTCATAAAGAAAGTTTTATTGCTTTATATTACACACAAATTGAATCAAATATAAAAACAATAAAACAACATGCAATTCTAACTTTGTACTAAGAACAAAGTTAATGGCGTCGTTTTTTATCAAAAAGAAACTGTCACTTTTGTTTGTCAAACAATATCTATAGACGATTATAAAACGTAGAGTGAATTCTCTTTTGATAAATCCATAGACAAGATGAGCATTACTACCGGAACAGGTCTCTACGTATACGACGAAACTGGGTCGCAACTAATGATTATTGCCACACATTACAAATGTTAATGTCAGAATATAGCAATAGAGATTAACGTCAATTTTGGTTGAATTGGACCGTTAAAACGAAGCACCTTAATAGCATACATGAAAGTAAATAAATTGTTTAAAATATTTCTGAATGTTAATGTCTTTTTCTTCTCTTTTGATTTATAATCTCTCTTGGCAGAATTCTGCCCGAATCAAGTCAGTCATGGAAGTGACAAGGAGGAAATTATTAAAAAAAATATTTCTATAAAAAATCGTTTTGTTAGTTTATATGAGGCTTGATATGATTTGATGTCTACAACAAAAGACAACAAATATTAGTATCCACCACCAGTACTAATTAATAATTTTACATCATTTTATATACAAAATGAATATCTACTAATGATAACAAGAAAATTTACAGTACATGGAATATAATTGAGAAGGATATCATACAAGGAATATGTGAGCTTAGGACATATATAGACTGAATACATTTCTATCCCGGCGAGGATATTCCACTGTAAGCAATAACAGAAGGGATATCCGTTGGTTCAGAAGGTGTAGATATGCTTCCAATAACAAAAAATTTTCAATCTGACAGAGACCGCACACACTTTCTACGTGTTTTAACAAAGGAATACCACATGCTGGCTCCATTCTTTTTCCATCAAGTAACCTTGGCACATTACTGGATAGTAAAAAGTTTATCCATAGCTGTAGGATTTCGATTGGAGGCATCAATTTGTCTGTGTAATTTTGTTTGTGTAATCGCGAATGGCAACATAAATCTTGTGAGCCTTTAAAAAAAGTTTATTTTAATTATTATATCTATTGGAATTATTATATTTTATAAATATATTAAAAATATTATGTAGGAAAATATTGAGAAGTTTGTAATATCTTTTATGTATAAATGTATGATATTATTTAAAAGAAAGAAGTCGCATAGAACTAAAGATAATATTTACATTGTTAGTAGGGCGATCGATTTTCTCATAGAATGAATGCAATAGTTTAGGGCGAGCAAAAAACAAGCGATCTGAAGAACCTTGAAGACAGATTCGCAAATAGAATAGTCCCTAATTCTTAGTTTAAGGAAACCGCTTTGAATATCAGTGATAGACAAAGAAAAAAATCACTACGTATGACAGACAAAATGTGACATTAACTAATAGATACAGACGTACTAGGTTAAAACACATCTTGTAGTCTTGCATGAACGAGTACACTGAAATATTGCTTATTCCATAAACATTTTTCACGTGTAATTAGATGTATTTGTTTTTACGAACTCGGAGATACAAGTCACGATAGCCAAGTGGTTGGGCAGTCGAAATTTCGAGTCAAATGGTTCGAATTCGATCCCCAGGTGGCAGGCTCGTACCAATGGGTTTTTCAAAAACTTATGGACGAATTATATCGTTGGCTTGGACATAAAGACGGCGACGGGCTCACCACCTGTCACGTTGTCCCAAAAATATATTCGGTGGAATGTGGGTCGAAGGGACTTAATTACCTAGACTAGACCTCAGTCTACCCCTGTATTGGGAATTGCGTGAAGATATTTATATTTATTTATTTATTTTTTAATAACTCGTTAATACTATAGGTACCAACTTTTCAATTACGTCGGTAAACAATAATTTATAATAATATATATCCCTTCCACGACATTGAAAACCAGTGTAATTAAAATACTCATTGTGAAGTATAAATATGTAACTACACCCGTCAATACGTACGTACTTCTAAATACTTTAAACGTGTTAAGGATGGTACTCGATTCTGAGACGTTTTAGCAAAAACTTACTTTTGGACAGCATCATACGCTTATCTTACTCATAATGATCGTGATTGTTTGGGAAAAACACACAGATAGATCGAACGAGTTTCCCTCCGTGTCTCAGACTCCAAGATTCCCAGCGTAACATACAGAGTATATAAACATCCCAGCATAACATTCCTAAAACCTGTTACGGTAAACACGTCCATCTCTACCGATTGTACAAAAAAAGTTGCAAAAAAACTGAATAATTAATTATTTTAAAATAAAGCGTCGAATCGTTAATGCTAAAAACTTAAAGAACTTATTGTAAGCGCAATATCTATATAAATGTATTAACAACCAAAGAAGGCTAATATATTTACTTATATTTGTATATTAGCATTTGTCGCAATGGATGTAAATAATCCTCATAATCAAAGCTACTGGTTCGTACTGAGAGAAGACCAAAGTAATGTTATATTTAGTAGTAATAATTTTACTATTCAAAACCCTCAATGTAAGTTTGACGCAAATTTATTCAAAGTACACATTTGAGATATATAATTGTATATATGATAAATATAGCGCATAAAGTACATTATGATCTTAGAGTAGAACTTGTTTAATATTTTAGAGTCAAACGCTGCTCGAGGAATGAGGTCTTATGGCTAATGTATGTCTAATATAATTCAATGGTGTGTACCAATATACTTACAAAAGGAAAGTGTTTTTTAGTTCTTGAAGCTATGCCTATACTTTTGCTACAAAGTAGCAGACGGTGTTAGAACTGCTTAATACATAAAAAAAATGAAACAAATTTCACTGTAAAGATTGTATTAATACATTACAATTATAAATTATGGGCATTATTGTTGTATATCATTTTGGTTAATTCCTCCAAGAAGATCCTTAGTAGCTACTAAAGATCTAAGGTTAGCTTAATTTTAGTCAGGTAGTGTTATTTCTATAGTCATCATAAAATATAAACTATTCTAAGGATATTTCTTTTGTCACCCATTTCTCAAGTCATTACCAGACTGCATAAAATTTTACCTTTAATTTTAAAAATATGCAATTGTTGGAGTGAACTTTTACTATTTTAATAGACTTCTACAATTTGGACGGAATTTCGAGTCAAGAGACCCAAGTCAATCCCCAGGTGGCAAGCTCGTACTAATGGGTTTTTCAAAAACCTATGTATTATAAATTATATCATTGGATTGGACATTAAGACAGTGATGGGCTCACCACCTGTCACATTGTCCCTAAAATAATTTTGGTGGATGGTGGGTCGAACGGCCTTAATTGTCTAGATTAGACCACTGTCTACCCCTGTATTGGGAATTGCATGAAGATATTTTATTTATATTTTTCTACAATGAGATAAATTAACAGATTCATATCTTACTGTAGATTAGGAGTGAAATTCAGAGAGTAGTACTTCCAAGAAATTAATTGCATTGTAGTTACAATATATTCAATATACAAATATCTAGTTTCAGGTCAAGAGACAAGGTATATTGTGGATGCTGTTGATAACAGACAATTTATACAAATTAATGAAACTCCTGTTATCATACAAGACGACGCTTCAGAGTGCTACAGGAAAAACAATGTTGCAGAATCACCTAAGGAAGATAACTTTTGGGACAGAAATAAAATAAAATTGTTCCTCTCACTTTGTCTTGAAAATAAACACAAAGATGTAAATAAAGATAAATTGCTATGGAGTGATATAGCTGCCCATATAGGAACCAGTCTTGAAGAATGTGACAAAAAGTATAGGAGTCTAAGGAGAACTTATGTGAGATTATTGAAAAAGAAAAGATTGGGTAAAGACATTAAATGGATACATTTTAATACTTGCGAGGAAGTTTTCAAAGATTGTAAATCATTGTCACCATTAATACTAGAACCTTGGGATGATGGTAAGATAAGGAGATTGCTTACTCTCTATTTAGACAACATAAACAAATTTAGAAGTCCAGATTATTTGCAAAAAGATGTCTGGAAAGATATAGCATTACAATTAAACACCACACAGTATAATTGCTACCACAAGTTCAAAAACTTAAAAAGAACTTACTTAAATTGGTTAGAAAGAAGCCGGGATACTGGAAAATTAATTAAGTGGCCTTACCAACACTACTTTGAGAGGATATTTTATAATTATAACCCTAATGTTGGCCCATGGAATAGAAATAAAATAAAACAGCTTATAGAAGCATATGCCCAAATAGCTCACAAATTTAGGAATCCCAAGTTTCAAAAAAAAGAACTTTGGAAAGAAATATCTGATATTGTTGAAGAAAGCCCTAACAATTGTGACAGAAAATTTAGAAATTTGAAGCAAACATATATAAGATTAAAAATGAGAACAGAGGCTGGAAGATCCATTACTAAATGGTGTTACTATAAAGATTTTGAGTCAATATATGCAAGTAATAATTATAGCAGCAATGTAGGAGTTCCAAAATTGGTTTACAAGAGTGAAGAAGAAGACTATATAAAACAACTATTAACTTTTTATTTAGAGAATAAAGAGAAATTTAAGGATCCACTAACAAAAAATAAAATTTTATGGAGACAAATAGGCTCCAAGTTGGGTTTGTCTTCAGAGGAATGTGATAAGAAGTTTAGAAATTTGAAACAAACTTATATTAGACTGACAGAGAAGAAAAGAGAAACTGGCAAATGTAATCAATGGCCCTACTTTACTTTATTTGAAAAAATTTTTGATGAAAAAAGACCTAGTATGGGAGAAAGCAATTACAAGTGTAACATTGATAATGTAACTTTGACAGAAATAAAAAAAGTTGTTAAAGACATGCAGGCAAAAGATGACAAAGATAAATTTGAAATGTTGGTGAAAGTAATTGAAGATTCTAATAAAATACAGAGAGAAAGAAACAAAATATTGGAAGCATTACTTCATAGAAAATGATCTGTTAGGAGAACAAATAAGTTTCCGCCGTTTTATTGTAGACGGTGCAGCACGGAGTTTCAGTTAGCTTTCGCAGATAACCGGCTTAAAAAATAGTTTGGACATTCAAGAACAACATAACCTATTAATATTATTGATAATATATAATTTTTATAAGTTGAAAATGTCAAAATTTGAGCCAAGTAAGCGTCATTTGCGGGAAATATTAGTTTACTTCTTTAATTTAAAGAAATCTGCTGCTGAGGCGCATCAAAAGCTCGTAGAAGCATATCGTGAAAGTGCTTTGAGTGAGAGAACGTGTCGAGAGTGTTGAAACCACTGAAGTTTAAAAACGGTGATTTCGGTGTAGAAGACAAAGATCGCAGTGGAAGGCCCAAAAATTTACGAGGATGCAAAATTCGAGGAAGATTCATCTCAAACACAAAAAGAACTTGCTCTAACATTAGAAGTCACTCAGCAAGCAGTCTCACATCGTTTAAAATCATGAGGAATGATTCATAAACAAGGAAATTGGGTTCCATACGAATTAAAGCCGAGAGATATTGAACGCCGATTATGCATAAGTGAAATGCTGCTAGCTAGACATAAAAAAGGGTTTTTTTACATCGTATCGTAACTGGTGATGAGAAGTGTATACATTAGGACAATCCAAAAAGAAGAAAATCATGGCGATTACCTGGCCACGCGTCAACATCAACAGCAAAACTGAATATACACGGAAAAAACTTATGCTGTGTATTTGGTGGGATCAGCTAGGTGTAGTGTATTATGAGTTGCTTAATCCGAGCGAAACAGTTACTGGAGCCCTCTATCGAACACAATTGATGAGATTGAGCCGAGCTCTGAAGGAAAAACGCCCTCAATACTATTCTAAACACGAAAAAATTGTTCTTCTGCATGACAATGCTCATCCACATGTTGCGGCTCCCGTGAAAAATACTTGGAAACACTTGATTGGGAAGTGTTACCCCAACTGCCATATTCACCAGACATTGCACCGTCTGATTATCACCTGTTCCGGTCCATGGCACATGCTCTGACGGCGCAGCGGTTCACATCTTATGAGGATATTAAAAATTGTGTAGATTCGTGGATAGCCGCAAAAGACAAGGAGTTCTTCAGACGTGGGATTCGAATGCTGCCTGAGAGATGGGAAAAAGTGGTTGCAAGTGATGGGCAATATTTTAATTAAATTTATATTACCGTTCTTCTATAATAAATATTTAATTTGTGTTAAAAAAACTTATTTGTACTCCTAATAATATACTTACAACTACAGCATAAATTAAAAGTTGGATGAAATTAATGCAGCCTGTTAGATGATATTAAAAAAAGAACAGGTTAACAAGAAAATAAAAAGTCAAATTGTTTAGAAATGGTTTTATTTTATTATTACGGTCCTTATGCTTTTAAAGTATATGTACAAACAAATTATAATAGATTATCAGTTTTCATTCTGAAAATAAGAAATCGTTAGCAAATTTAATTACATCATGTCTTCCCAGTAAGTTTCCATCCAAAGTGACCAATAAGTTGATGTATACTGATTATGCTTACCTCATAACTTAAAAATACATCTGGGTGAATTTAGTCTTATAATAAATTTGATATCAATAACACTATACCACAGTAAGGAATGAAAATTAAATTTAGTACTGAAAAATAGTGAAGAAATCACACTTGATCATCAGTAACTACATAAGACTGGATCAAAAGTTTGTAGACACTTGATCAGTAAACAGACGGCTATATGTAGTTTGCAGTACTGACAAGTACATAGCATGACCAACAAGTAGCCGTCCTTAGTAACTATCATGAACATAATAATACTCACACATCCACTCGCTCAATCACACTCGAGTCGATACAATGCTAACCTATTTTGAATTACCACACTATGTTATTATAACTAAGAGATGCACCTCAGCGGCCGCCCATAGGTACCACCACAATTTGTGTGAATTTCTGTAGAGATTTATAGATTATGGCAAAGTAAATTGATTCCACTGTAAATTACACTAGGTAATTATTACCTAGATTTGCTTTTATGAAATCAGTCTTAATGGAATTGGTCTAAGTGACTGAGCGATAATGCAATGGGCGGGGGCTTAGGTACGCAGGCGGTTCACTTCTTGGCATTCTTCTTGGGCGATGTTGCTTTGCCTTTGGCATTATTGGACATTTTCGACTTTTTACCCTTGGGCTCAGCCTCATCATCATCTTCATCCTGCCAAAAATAAATTACATCATTACAAAATTTTTACTACTCTACATTTTATAATGTAATATGGGATATATTTTTACTTATCAAATTCCCAAGCTATCAGAAGGTAAAGGGAAACATAGAATGAGTACAGAAAACCAACAGCCAATGTTTGTGCATCCGTTAATAGTGATGCACAATCAACTATGCAGAAATTTGGAAACTTCAGCTATTGGGCCCAGCTTCATCAAACAATGACAGCTTATTGAATTTATAACATAGATAAAACAAAAACTTTAAAATTAAAGAAACCTAGAATGCTGTCACACTTTGCAGAATTGGGTCATTTGCCCTTTTCCCTCTGTTGAGCATGTATGGAACCCATATGACATAATTTGAAATTAGTTGAAGGTTTTCAGTACCTCATTCGTCTTGCGCTTGCCAGCTCCTTTCCTTTTATTCTCATCTTCCTGCAAATTTAGTAATCTACTGCATCACTGAGGTCATAAAATATCAATTGCTTTTTGACAAAACTATAAATTTAAGGACTACATAATACTATCTATTATTGCTTCTAAATAAATAATACATTTTCAAATTTAAAAAATATAAAACATTTACTGCGGCACATGAAACAGTATATTAATGTAGTTAGTAGGTATAAGTCTCAATACAAACCTTGAACTGCGAATCATCCCCCTCTTCTTCATCTAGCATTTCTTCCTCCATTTCCTCCATGTCCTCAAATTCTTCCACAAGTGCTCCAAGTAAGTGCTGGCCAATTATATGTACTGGCCCTGAGCCCTAATGAAATATGATGAATTAGTATTAGAATGGGCAAATCAGTGTGATTAAATTGATGATTTAGTGTTCTTTATCAGACAAATGCCTCAAGAAATCATTAGCAGGCAGCGCAGTATCAAAACGACATTGCACACCTGTCAAATACATATGGTTTGTTGTTTCATCATTTGTAAGGTTACTAATAATCAACTACTTGGAACTTAAAAATCTAAAATATATTGGAACTTGAGAACCTAATATTATATGATGCCATAACAAAAATGTGAAGAAGACATTTACCTTCCACATACTACACCTTCGGCACTACTTGTCATTAATAACTACTATACTAATATATTAGCATAACTTGACATTACTACTATTCCTATTATGTATCACAAATAATTTTAAATGCTTGTAGTTCACAAGAAAAGTATGCCAAGTTTGAACTTGCTCTTGCACAGACATGTTACAGTCCACACCTAAATAGTTAGGTTGCCACGAGAGTAAATTTAGATTTTTCAGTTGTATAGTGATGTCTGGTTAAAATGTAAATATAAATGAAATTTATTAAAAAATAAATATGTTATAGCTAAACAAGTAAGATGATTCATATTTATGATAGTTCGCAGGCAGACAAAATTTATCACTTTCTGAAAAGAAATAAATGAAATTACCTGTATTAGAGTAAAAGTAACTGGTGCATCAGGGAACTCTATGTCAAGGCGTGCATGCCTCGTCTCACCAACTTTTAAAATTGCCACAGGTATTTTGATAGAATCTTGCAGACACATGGTCTCCACCTGTATATAATAAATTAAAAAATATAACCAAAAATGTTTATGAAAATAATTACAGTGTTTCATTACAGTAATTTTTTGTATGGAAGAGTTTTGCAAAGCATCCAAAGGTCAGTCACAAAACCATTTAACCTATTATACAACTTGTAAGAATAGACTATTGTCATCAAATATACCACATGTTAATAAAAAAAAATATTTCTGTAATAATTAAATTTAATGACAAAGTAACAATATAGACTCCAGTTACCCCCTAGTACTTTGTCCTGAGTAAGATCATCATCAAAACCAATGAATTTTACCTGCACAACATTCAGTTCATCAGGTTTGGCATCAGGTCCAAGCAATGCTTGGCGGATTAATAACTTATTGCTGCGTGGATATTCCGCCTTAGCCTCCGGGTCCCATGTCTCAGACTGATGTGATGATGAGAGAGTAACACCTGAAGTAAAAATATAGGTTTCAGTACAGTAAATCTCGCTTACGAATAACGCGAAATAAAATTACTATTACAGTACATTTTAAAGCTAAAATTTCGAAGGCCACGTATGGCAGCTTTCGTATGTCAACTGTTAGTGGCGAGGTAAGAGACGCTTGGACGCCATACTTTCAAATTACCCGCCTCATTAAAATGTCTTTACATACAGGCTTCAGAAAACGCCTATTACGGAATAAATCAATAATGTTTTACTATACAACAGTAACAATAACGGAAATACATTAATTATGGCATCACAAAGCGCCATTACAAAAGCGTGAGTGAAATTAGTTTCATTTACACATAGTGCATGAAAATGGCGGCAAGAAAAATTTCGTACATATGTAATCAAATTTTTATATTTAATCTTTAATAATTCGCATTACGAGATTAAAAGTAACTGAAATTTAACCTAAAACGTAAATTTATAAAAAATAAAATGGCGAAGTAGCCGGGTGTCAAATGAATACGCCAAAATTAATAAAGGTATTGCGATCAAAGTACTTTGTTAAAACTATAAATAATATCGGAATTAAAAGTAAAATTTAACAAACGATACAACTTACCGTAAAAATATTCGTCCGACATGGTGATTCCACTAATTTAACTAGATTTTGCAACACGTTCACGTGCGATGCCGGCACACACAAATCTGGAGACCTGTGTTGCCATTCACTGAATAAAGTTTGCATCACTTTTGCATTGCAATTTGACCGTTTGCCGATTTATTTTATTGCCATTTAAAAAAAACTAGTTGCTATCTGCTACCACATTCGCATTGCTATTCAGAACTCAATGAACAAATTTAAAAGTTAACAAAAAAAATTATAATACAAAGAAATTCCTAAAACCAACGTGATATGGTCTCTTTTTATAAATAAAGCCACTGAGAAATTCATAATGCTGGCATAAATCATTTGAAATTGGATTTGTTTCGCTTAAACATAATTTATTCCAACTTTCTCTTATATGTAGCTTTAATAAACAACTTACTTTAAAATTTATAGTAAGTTTTTTTGTATCTAAATCAAAACAATTTAAACTTCATTTTGAAAATTGTTTTATTTTAGATTTATAGTGTTCCCATAAATAGAAGAAATCATAAAGGTAAGACTATATCGCGAGGTGAAAACCAACTAGTGTTCCATTGGCGTGTAGTATCGCTTAAGATTATTTCATAACTCTGGCTCGTCGCAAGAGTATTCTTCTGACACTCTTATATTCTCTTTAAATTAAAATGTAGGTAAGTATTTTATTTTATTTATTTATTTAACTTCATGTATATAATAATCTATAGGTAGACTTAATGCCTGAAACATTCTCTACCAGTCAACCTTTGGGTGATGGAGAGATAGGTGAGATACAATGAAGTAGGTGAAGGTGATGTGAGTGATAGTAATGAAATCTTTAATACAAGTAAATATAAACAACATAAACATGAATATATAAATACTATATACATAAACGTTCATAAATATTTACCTATACATAAACAAATATTCATATATACATATATATATATATATATATATATATATATATATATATATATATATATATATATATATATATATATATATATATATATATATATATATATATATATATATATATATATATATATATATATATATATATATATATATATATATATATATATATATATATTATAATATAAATATATATTATATATATATATATATATATATATATATATATATTATCGAGAGGCAGTGCGTTCCAAAGCAAGACGGATTGAACGGAAAAAGATGAATGAACAAAGTCGTAGCTGTGGAGAGGGCAATGAAGAAGAGATTGTTTGTTGACCGATTAGAAATTGGGAGGACAAGGAAGAGGAAGTAGTTGGAGGTGTAAGGATACAGAAAAGGGTTGTGAGAGCGCGCAAATTACCACGCTGGTGAATGAGCAACCACTTCAGTTTTGAACGATAAGTAGATACATGATCATATAAAAATGAATCGAATGTAGTTATACATAAGGCGGTCGTATTTATCAAGAAGATCTGCATTCAGGTCAAAATAACACGCATCGCCACAGGCGATAAGGGGAAAATAAGGGGAAAGTTTTGTTCTGGACGGGAGAAAGTTTTTTTAAAAATAGAGTGTACGAAGGATACTGGTAAATTTTTGGCTAACAGACAAGGCTTGATGATTGAGTTGATGTGTAAGTCAAGGTCTTTAACAGTAGAACACAGCTGTAGTACAGTCCCGTTAAAGACGACTGGAGGTAATACGTCTGTATCGAATTTCCTCAACGTCCGGTAGCCACGTATTATCATGGTTTGACACTTAGTTAAGTTAACAGTTAAACCAAACTTATCAGACCAGCTATTAATATATCCAAAGTCCCTGTTAACCATTTCTACCGCTGTGGCCGCATCGTCGACGGTCGCTTGTAAGTATAACTGCAGGTCATCGTCATAAAGACGTCACGCACATTGAAGGTTCTTTGTGTTAAGATTTATGAATAGAGAAAATAATAAAGGAGATAGAATTCCGCCTTGAGGTACGGCTGCAAGTATGTCACATCAACTGGAAGAGGTCTCGCCAATGTAGACCGACTGTTGGTGCCCTTGAAGATAATCGGAGAACTAGTCCAGAGACACGGATGAGATCATAAAATGAGAAAGGACAGATAAAAGATGTCGTGACTAATGCTATTGAAGGCGTTGGTAAAGTCAACCAACGCCAACACAGTAATCTCAGTGTCTTCCATACCTGCCTAGAAATAGTACCGTGGCCTGGTCTAAAACCAGACTGTAACGGACTAAGAAGGATATCACTATAAATGAATTAAGACAGCTGTTTATACACATAGATCTCAAGGACTTTGGACAAAAAGGGAAAAATGGATATAGGCCGGAAATAGGTAGGTAAGGAAGGATTCGATATCTTGGTCAAAGGAATACCATAGGCTTTATGCCACAGCAAAGGAAAGGAAGCACAATTCCATGAGAAGTTAATAATATGGGAAATAACTGGGAGGAGGTAGTCCAGGAAGTTAATTATCATTAAGCGATTGATATCATTGCATCCCATAGAGGAAGACTTCATAGAAAGAATAAACATCTTAGAATAAACATCACTAAGTAGGATTTTAGGCAGTACTTTGGGGTTAATTGGTAGTGTAAAGAGGAAAAGTAAATCATCGTGGGAGAATCCAGGTGCTGCCCGTGGGAGGCAACGTGGGTAGTGGATGAGATAAAGATTAGGTTGAATAGGGTATTTTGTTTATTTTTATCACACATTTTTTTCTTTTCGTGATTCGCGAAAGAGTGAACTAAGAAAAATCATCCGAAATCAACATAGACATCTTAAGTCTATGCTTTCTAGTACTACAATTGACACTTTGTTCGCTTAGTGAGAATTATAGGAAATATTCCTTACAGAGGTAACTTATTTCCTTATTATTATTCAACTTTGACGCGTAAATATAATATTTTTTTGTCTTTTATCATTTACATTAGGATTTTAAAATATTATTATTGGAGTATTTTCCTACAATCTCAATCTGTTGAAGCAATTTTGTTTATTTTCGAGGATAGATATACGCATACAAATATCACAATTTAGGAAGTTACAGCAGACTGATTTTCGATTAGTACGTCAATTTTCTTTTTTTATGGTCTTCCGGTGTTACAGGCTTCAGTAGCCACTTACCATCTGTTAGTTCGTCTTTTATGTGACTTTCATGAAGAAAACTACTATTTTGATTCTAAATATTACTGCGTACACTAGTAAATTTAATTGAAGATTTGCATATTTATCGCAATAAACTCGTAAACCTGAGACAGAATATATACGTAATATTATAATATTCATAGTTTGGCATTAATTTATGTATAGTTTTTGTGTACACTACACAAATACAAAATTTATCAAATTTTTTAGAAACGTCATCTTTTACGCAATTAATATTTTTATTTAGTTTTTAAAATAGATACATAAAATGCGGTGTTTAGAGCGAAAGCCTGTCGGATGTTCTACAAATATAAGTACTTGAACATTTCATATTGTGCGCAATTAGTCCTAAACATAACTAGAAAAATATCAAAATGATCGATTTTGGGTAATGGTATGTTGTTAAATTTTTGATCAATATTATTATTAAATAAATATTATTATTATTAAGTGAAAAGGTAGTAAAGTTTTGAGCATTTCGCGCGATTTGCACACGTAGTATAGCAGGCACGCGAATGGTGCATCAACCTGGCCCTAACCATTAATGCACGTCCAATAAAGGTGCAATGCAGATCAAGAGCAGCTCAATCGCCAGATCTGGACGCACTCTAACAATTTCTCACCACCTTTATTTTACATCTTACGACTTTTCCTATTTTTACACATGGTAATCGTAGTAATTCATCCATATTTTTTTATTAATCTTACCATAATAACGAATACTATCGGTTCAATGTCTAAAAAATACATAAACAGAATACATGTTTAAAACATTAAAAAAAAAATTAGCTCGTCAATTGCAACTCAAATGTCAGTTATATAAGGGTGTTCAAATTTACTCAGAGATAGAAAAAAATCAATGAGATCTACTACTCTATCGGTTTAACAATAACAATCAATTAAGACTATGTGTGTTACACAATGAAACGCTTACATCGTTAATCAAAATTAACAAATCTTAAAGTTTTATTTCAACCTACCTAAAATCCATCAAATTTGAATCGGATTTAGAACGATATATTGATTTACGAAAGTGTGGTGATAAACTTTTATGTAGACTTTTAAAATTGCGAAAATCTTCAGCATGTCGCAAAAATTGTTAGTGTTTGTTGAAAACGACCTCCTCAGAAGTAATTCCTTTGGTTTATATTTATGAATTCCATTTTCTTCGGGGTTTGCACATCTTATGAACTTAAAGTTAGGTAGACTTAAACCTTTTTTTATTGTAACTTCTTTTCCACACGTCATGCTAATTTTTAATTGAGTATTTTCATATTGAAGCCTTGCGTTAATTTTCAATAACTTGATAAACTTTTTGCTGGAACGTGTTATGTTAGACGTCTTCAACAAATGGATAAGCAATCTGTCTAATGCTTGTTTATTTTCTTGTAATATTAATGAAATGTTATGACACATCTGTAAGAAATGAGTAATGAAATAAATTGCAATTATATTTTCTTACCTCGATTTTTGACCAGTGATGCCCATAATTATAAGTAAAATAAATAAATAAATAAATATTTTCACGCAATTCCCAATACAGGGATAGACAGAGGTCTAGTTTAGATAATTAAGTCCCTTTGACCCACCTTCCACCGAAGATATTTTCGGGACGTGACAGGTGGTGAGCCCGTCGCCGTCTTTATGTCCAAGCCAACGATATTCGTACGTGAAATTTTGTAAAAACCCATTGGTACGTGCCTGCCACCTGGGGATCGAACTCGGGTCGCTTGACTCGAAATTCCGACCACCCTACCACTCGGCTATCGTGACTACTTAAAATATTGTTATTGGAGTATTTTCTGCGTGCGTGCGTGCGTGCGTGCGTGCGTGCGTGCGTGTGTGTGTGTGTGTGTGTGTGTGTGTGTGTGTGTGTGTGTGTGTGTGTGTGTGTGTGTGTGTGTGTGCGTGTGTGTGAACAAGAACTGTATATTTTTATACATCTGTCTGTCATATTATAATTTGAATCGCTTCTTTATTTATATTTATACGACTTCACATAGTACCAGCGGGGAAGTAGAAGTCTAACAAACTTCTGGGTTTCGTCTGGTGAGTGCAGGTAACCGGAGGCCCACACACTCCGCTCCCCCAGTTCCAGTCTGTGCCATTTTTATTATAATTTTTAGTGCTAAATATGCGATGACGGGGAAAAACGTGAACAGTTTACAGGCCAGCAGGCCGGTACTTAATTTTAATACCAATTGTTCTTAATAATGATATAATAATACCTTTTGACTTTGTTTTTGTAATTTGTCAATTTTTTTTTGCAAAGCAATTTTGCTAGATTTAATTTTTAAATACTTAGCACATATGTTGTAAATGATTATATCTTTTCGTGAATCTCTTCTTCTAAAGATGAAACTAATTTGTCTCCCTGAAACTAATTATGATAGTTTAGAAAATTGACAACAAAAAAAAAATATATGTACCAAAAATGGCAAACATACCCGCGATTCTAAGTTTAAATTGCTTTCGTGTTTTACAGATAACCTTCTAATATCATCTAACAAATATTCCTTCTCCTTCGAATGTATATCTCTAAGATGTAAAATAAAAGTAAGTTATTTTATAAATAATAATATCAAAGATCTTAAAATGCCTAAACTATACCTTTCATCAGTTAACTGTTGATATAGATTCCTATTAGTTCGTTGAGCACATTTCAGTTCATCACACAATTTTTCTTTCTCACGTGCCAAAATCCCTATTGCGTTGTCTCTATTTTCCAATGATTTTTTAAAATTTTCATTGTTATGTGTAAGCGTTTGGATGATGTTTTGAAGTTGTCTAATTTCTTCAGTCTGGTGAACAATTTTGGTAGATGATGATGTTGATCTCAGGGAATTTTTAGATGTGTGTTTGTAATTCATCCAGAAATTAAAAGATACCATTTAATATTATATAATGAAAGAGTCATTGATTTAACGGATATTTTATGCTGTTTTCTTCTTTTGAAAGTATTTATAAATATACTAAAAACGGGTAATTCGTTTACTAAAATGTCATTTTCTTACAACATGACCACAGATGAACATGAAGTAGTTATTATATACTCTTTGATGAACAGGTGAATAATATTAACGATGTATAAAGTTTGTTTTACTCTTCAATCTATTTTCAGAGAAAGTAACATGTGTTCCTCCTCCTTCAATTCACTAGAAAAATATAACGGAATTATTTCAATAAAATATTTAATTATTTTAATGCAATTTATATTATGTTAAAAATTCATTTAAGAGACTACTTCTAAGAGTTCAATCATACTATTGTTTTTATATTTAATGACGGTTATGGATTTGTTGATATCTGTTTTGTAATTAAACTAGTTGCACTTTATATACAACTATACCAAAAAGATATATTAAATTTCACAGAGAGCCCTAAAAACAATTATGTTTACACAATTTATACATAATCATAAAAAAGGAGTCAGGAATTTGTCAAATGGAGTAAATTTGTGAAAATAATTTCGAAAAATTTTTTCTTTCACATCATGAGAAAGACCGTTCCAGAAAAAGGCCGCCTTAACAGTAAAATATAAATTATTATATCCAGTATTATACTGTGGAATACAATACTAGCAAAGAGAGCCTAGAGCCACACCTTTGACCTATAGTCATATTTAGTAGATCGAAGATAAATCTTTTATATTACTGTTAATGAGGCGAACCAATTTATAGAAATGGTGCTAAAATTTTTAAGCAGATATAGAGAACGCAAAGTTGTATTAATTTTATTGCTAGTCTCATTACCTGAGAAACCCTATCTATGATGGACGTATGGACGTATGGGGGTTCGACCTGCACTGTTGCAAAGAGTATACAATGTCTACGCTGAACACTGTTACGACGGTTGAGCCTGTGTAGTCTTCGTACACGTTTCTATTTTATTTAGACTGTGACACTGACATTGACATAAAATTGACACAAATTTATTTGTCAAAATACCGTATAAACATAATTGCCTATAGCTCCGTTGTTTCTTTTACGTTTTATCCTATCAAACCCGATTTGTTTGTTCAATTTTCTATAAATATTATCTGATAGCCAAATATAAATTACCGAAAGGATAATATCAGAACGGTTTGTCCCACATTATTATTTCCGCAATAATCGCACTGTCGTGAGTGAGTGAATTGTATGCTTGATTTCTCGTTCTTGACCTTAGCTTGTGCATCGACTATTGCAATTTTATGTTGTGTAACGACGCCAAAACTATATGCCAATTCTTTTTTCAGTCTGTATAATGCACCATAAATATACGCTTTACCATCCACCATGATGTCCTTTCTTAAATGTCGATGATTAAGTTATTTTATAAAATTGCTTAGCACATCACTTTGTGTTCATTCACTATATTAATCACTATATTAATAGTTTTAATATGTTTTTGTTTTTAGGTCAGAACAAGTATTTATGTGCAAAACGAATAATAGACATTAAGGCATCTCTTACAATGCCTTTTTAGATGTTAGCATAAATCAATTGCTACAAGAACGTGAGTTCTTATGATTTTGTTGATGGTACAATGAGCGAGGAGGCACATAATGATGGCAGCAAAAAGACTGCATCGGATGCCGAATCGCAAGATAGGGGAGCACAAGGAGCAGAGTGTATTTCAACACAAGTGGACTCATCAACTAATGTCTCACAAGTGCAGCTTGGGCAGGTATGGTAGATATATTTTTCAACATGCTTTTGAGTATTAAGTTCTTATTTATCCTTTACCAATTTTATTTTGTGTTCAACATTAAACCAACAAATATATGAAGGACAAATGATAAAGTAAATATATTGCACTAACATGAATAATAGGGGTTGAGGTAGGCCTTGACAAACTAATTGCCTATTGGTATGAGAAAACTAACCCCTACTAATCCTATTAGTCTGGGAACTCTTTGACCGCCCCTTGTAACTATAGAACAACTAAAAAAAGTTCACATAATTCTGTATGAGTGTAATAAGTAAATTTTCAGTTGGTCAGTCCAGATTCAACATGATCCTGTTTAACATGTGCATTCTATAGCTCTAACTTTTAGGCTTGTATAGCTCTAACTTTTAGGCTTGCTTGACTTTGGTTGGAATTTTGAGTCAAGAGACCCCAGTTTGATCCTCAGCTGGCAGGCTTGTTTATTTATATTTTTAGTTTTTTATTTTTTACATCATTATAGTTGATAATGAGGGGTACATCAACTAAAGCAAGGCAACTCCTAAACATAGAGTTTAGCTCTTCCTCAACTGCCACTAAATCTATTTTTGTTTTTGCTGTAACTCCACCAGTCAATCGTTATTGAGATACTGTTATTTTTGCTCATTTAATTGTCTTAATTGGTGATTATAATTGAAAACAGCATGCAAATTATAAATTTTGTTGTGCACCAAGTGTTACACTAAGCTGCAAAATTAGTTGATCCCTAAGCCAATTTTTAATAATTATTAGCATTTTATGGTACCTTTTAAGGGGAGTACTATTAAAACTTAGCTGTATTATTATTAGACCAAAAATGGCAAAAATCTTATCTATGGTTTACTTATCAGCAGATGACAGCAAGTTCGGTGCCACACTCTGATGGCAAATGGTGCTGTGAGATGTGCACATATGAAAATTTTCCACTATCACGCAAGGTAATTAATCATTTGCAGGCTGCATATGTTTGTAATTAATAGATTGCAATGCAGTTTGATAATGTTGCAAGGAATTAATGGATTGAAGTGAACAAAACAAAACAATAAAACAACTATACCATTACAAGCGTTTTACTTCTACTGAACTACTATATAAGAAAACTAAATTATACAATATAAAACAAATATATAATTTCAATACATGCTTACTAATAAAAAAAATACTTTCGAATAATATTAAAACAAACATTACATTTACTACAAAATCACATAAATACAATTTTAGAAATTAAAACAAGTTAATGGTACATCCACCTAGAACCAATAAATATGGAAAAAATAATATTATGTTTGAAGGAGTACAATTTTACAAAACAGTACCTGACAAATTAAGCAATACGCAAATGTAAATTTATTTAAAAAGAAACTCAAGTCGTATTATGCATTACAAACTGTTGATTTTTTTAAAATGTATATTCTATAAAACATAAGCACTCTCTGTAAACAAAAAAAAAATAAATAATTGTACTGTATTATAAGTAATTTTGTTTGCATGCTCCTACTCTAGAATAAGATTTTTTTTTCTTTTTTCATACTGTAATCTCATGTAAGTGAATGACACAATGTTCTTATGAGAATAAAGTTCTTTAAACCCAAGTGGCATAAGATACCTTTGTGGTATTTTGTACTCGTAATATTGTCTGTTGCATCTGCATGTAATCTCTTATGCTGTCTTACATTACAGTGTACAATGTGCCGAACACCAAAACCTTCACTTGGGGAGGATATCTTCAAGCTGCAAGATGGTGCTAGTGCCCTTCCAGCACAAGATATCTGCGGTTAGTAGCTTATAACTTCTGCAGTATACACTAGTTGGCATTATAATGTAAGAAAGTGCAGGCATCATATGATTACATTAGATGCGATGTTTTCAACATGACTAAGTGCGTATTTTAGCGGTAGAATCCATATTATACAGTGGCTGAGGACAGACTGCTGAACTATGTAAAAGATTCAACAGAATTTCGGTTGCTATAAGAGACTCTAATAGTTATTGAAAGACAAGTCCTGTGAGCAAAAGTATCTACTTCACCATAGCAGTTAAAATTTTTTTTATTACACAAATATACAATAAAATAAAAAAATACAAATCTCTCATTTTTATCTATTTAATCAGTAGTGAATCAAAAACAAAATCTAATGCTTCTACATTATTTATGATCAATACTTTTATAATTTGAATGCATATGTATTTGTATTCTAAATGACAATGGCAAATGACGCCATTAGGCCAATATAAGATGGAGAACCATCTCAAAAATACCAAACTAAACTTAAGAAGACCAGTATTATTAGGTCGATAGACCAGTATTATTAGGTGGATAACCATCTCAATAATACCAGACCAAACTTAGGCAGACTAGTTGTGAGCAGCAGCATGTAAAATGTTCAATTCTGTGATCACCAATTGTCCAGTGTGGCGATTATGACAAATTTTGCTTACAAGAGAGGACTATGTCAATCTTTTTGCAGCAGACATGAAATATTCACATACAATTAACACAAACTGCTATAATAATGAATTTCTACAACATTACACATAATTTCATTAATAATTAAGAGTAATGTTCCATTATTGTGTTATGAAACAGTACAAATTTTTATTTCCTTTATCTATACAAAATAAGCATTTTAAAAATAAGTACAATCCTCACAGGGCTTATCTTAGTAATGGTTGGTCGTTCAAATACATTTTTTCAATTTTTTTTCAACATATTTTTATTTCTCATTTATAAATACTCAGTCTGATTACTATCTAATGACAAATGGTATTTAATGTGAATAGCTAAAATGAACAAGTCAAATGTAAAATTATTTATTTACTTAAATATCTTCATGCAATTCCCTATACTGGGGTAGACAGAGGTCTAGTTTAGACTATCTCTTTTACCCACGTTCCACCCAAAATATTTTCGGGACAACGTGACAGCTGGTGAGACCGTCGCCGTCTTTATACCCAATCCAACGATATAATTCGTACATAAGTTTTTGAAAAATTGGTGTGAGCTTGCCACCTGAGGATCGAACTCGGGTCTCTTGACACGAAATTCCGACCACGAAACCACTCGGCTATCGTGACTATTTTATTAATTTACTTGTATTTATAATAATGCTTAATGTTTAAGGTTGTTTCATTTTGCTTCCAGGTGCTGAGGCAGTAGCGGAACGGCTGAAACCATTAAGAATATCCTCCCCTCAAGGTCAGGCCAGTGCGTCTGCCGTCAACAAGTGGGCTTGCGTAGTAAGTATTCAAATTGTTTTCTTTTGAATTCGTTAATTTTATGTAAGTTCTACACAAATTTGGCATTTATTAGAATTGTTAGTAATAAAATTTATAGATATAATCTTCATTTTTATATTTGTTTTAAGGTTTTCTTTATATGAAAGCACCGAGACCAAAAAGTGATGAATCATTGATATGTTATTTAAATTTATATTATAATTTATATGTTATTTAAATTTATAAGTAATGCGGTTAAATTTTAAGGTAATAAGAATTATAACCGTTTTAAATATAATGGACATAAAAGGCGGCGACGGGCTCACCACCTGTCACGTTGTCCCGAAAATATCTTCGGTGGAAGGTGGGTCAAAGGGACTTAATTGTCTAGACTTGACCTCTGTCTACCCCTGTATTGGGAATTGCGTGAAGATATTTATTTATAAATATAAGTTCAACCTTAAATACGAAATATCTATTTCTTGTGGTTGTCGTTTATGTATTTACGCGACAACTGCACATTATAAAGTAATACTACTATTAATGGACTTTATCAGCTTTTATCTAGTTTTCACATTCCGAATACGATCTAAAATTAAAAGCCTGGAATGTTAATGTAAATGAAACGCGGTGAAATCCGTGAATGATGGTTTAATTAGAAACATTGGAGTGTGTTGTGTCCGCACAGAGCTGCACGTACGAGAACTGGCCGCGCTCGCTGAAGTGCGCCATGTGCGGCGCCGCGCCCGCGCCCGACGGTGAGTGGCAAGCTGCGCACACGCCGACACACCGACACACCGACACACCGACACACCGACACTCCACACCTCCACATCCTCGCACCACACCTCCACTCTCACAGTACACCTTCGCAGCCTGGTCATACACTCGCACTCCATCTCCACACCCTCACCACACTCCCTCACCACACCTCCACATCCTCGCACCATACCTCCACATCCTGGCACCACACCTCCACATCCTGGCTTCACACCTCCACATCCCGGCACCACACCTCCACATCTTGGCACCACACCTCCACTCTCACAGTACACCTTCGCACCCTGGTCATACACTCGCACTCCATCTCCACACCCTCACCGCACTCCCTCACCACACCTCCACATCCTCGCACCATACCTCCACATCCTGGCACCACACCTCCACATCCTAGCATCACACCTCCACATCCCGGCACCACACCTCCACATCTTGGCACCACACCTCCACATCCTAGCATCACACCTCCACATACTGGCATCACACCTCCACATCCTCGCATCACACCTCCACATCTTGGCATCACACCTCCACATCTTTGCACCACACCTCCACATCCTGGCATCACACCTCCATCCTGGCACCACACACCTCCACATCCTGGCATCACACTCCACATCCTGGCATCACACCTCCACATCCCGGCACCACACCTCCACATCTTGGCACCACACCTCCACATCCTGGCACCACACCTCCACTCTCACAGTACACCTTCGCACCCTGGTCATACACTCGCACTCCATCTCCACACCCTCACCGCACTCCCTCACCACACCTCCACATCCTCGCACCATACCTCCACATCCTGGCACCACACCTCCACATCCTGGCATCACACCTCCACATCCCGGCACCACACTCCACATCCTGGCACCACACCTCCACTCTCACAGTACACCTTCGCACCCTGGTCATACACTCGCACTCCATCTCCACACCCTCACCACACTCCCTCACCACACCTCCACATCCTCGCACCACACCTCCATCCTCGCACCATACCTCCACATCCTGGCACCACACTCCACATCCTGGCGCCACACCTCCACATCCTGGCATCACACCTCCACATCCCGGCACCACACCTCCACATCTTGGCACCACACCTCCACATCCTGGCATCACACCTCCACATACTGGCATCACACCTCCACATCCTCGCATCACACCTCCACATCTTGGCATCACACCTCCACATCCTTACACCACACCTCCACATCCTGGCACCACACCTCCACATCCTGGCATCACACCTCCACATCCTGGCATCTCACCTCCACATCCTTACACCACACCTCCACATCCTGGCATCACACCTCCACATCCCGGCACCACACCTCCATCCTGGCACCACCTCCATCCTGGCACCACACCTCCATCCTGGCACCACACACCTCCACATCCCGGCACCACACCTCCATCCTGGCACCACCTCCACATCTTGGCACCACACACCTCCACATCCTGGCATCACACCTCCACATACTGGCATCACACCTCCACATACTGGCATCACACCTCCATCCTGGCACCACCTCCACATCCTGGCATCACACCTCCACATCCTGGCACCACACCTCCACATCCTGGCACCACACCTCCACATCCTGGCACCACACCTCCACATCCTGGCACCACACGTCCACATCCTGGCATCACACCTCCACATCCTGGCATCTCACCTCCACATCCTTACACCACACCTCCACATCCTGGCATAACACCTCCACATCCCGGCACCACTCCTCCACATCCTGGCGACACACCTCCACATCCTGGCATCCCACCTCCACATCCTGGCATCACACCTCCACATCCTGGCACCACACCTCCACATCCTGGCACCACACCTCCACATCCTGGCATCACATCTCCACATCCTGGCACCACACCTCCACATCCTGGCATCACACCTCCACTCTCATAGTACACCTCCACACCCTAGTTGACTATACCCACAAACCTAATCTTCACATGATCACACCACCTTTTGATTATAAGAGCTTATTTGGATTAGCTTTTAAAAGAACAACTAATGTAATGTTTAAAGATTAAAAATTAAAATTTTTCTGAATATGTTTTGTCAAAATTCTGTATTCTATATCGATTTACCCTTAAAGTCACATTTATTACAATTCGAGTAAAAACTCGAATTGTAATAAACAGAGAATTTGTTTTCTTTGGTCTTGTCAAAGCAGTTAACGAATATTAGAGAAAACAAATTACATATAAATTAAAAGGAATTTATCTAAGCACGCTAGGCAAGCGGATTGTCGATCGCAGTACCAGACATCTCGCATCTTAGACGTCGCTGCAAGTCACTTGTCTGCTGGACTTCATTCTAGCATTTTTCGGGATGAATCTAGACATTTGCCAAAGCAAATCGCTTTTTCTGACGACTTGACGGTACGCCTACACACCAGTTTTCAAGGTGTCGCCAGTTTTGAGGTTCCGGGTTCGATTCCCGGTCGGGTCATTATAGAAAACACTTTCTACATTTTCTCGGGTCTGGGTGTTTTTGAGATACCTTCGTTGTTTCTGATGCCATCTAACAAGTGCTTAAGCTGCTTACTTTGGGATCAGAGCAATGTATATGATATCCCTTAGGACGCCCACGGCAAGAATGTGAGTGGTACTTTCTTACGCTGATTCCAAACAGCTTCTTCATTGATGCTGTTTGGAATCAGAGTGTTCTGAAATCAAAAAGCTCTGAAATATATTCCTTTCTTTCTTCTGTTACTTATTGTATGCTCTTATGCTCTGCAGGTATAAATGATATCTGCAATAGTCAAAATGCTTCCCTGCACGAATTAGATAGCAACAACAGGCGGTCAAAGCGCAGAAATAATAATCCCGACTGGCTGTGGCTGCAAGCGTGTCTGGGTGAGAATAAAACAATATAAACTGCTTCGTTTTTAAATAAGTGTATTTCCGGAGGGATTTCACCCCACGAACGCCGCCATAACGTGTTTGCGCACTTTTCCCTTATCTCATTTATTTAATAAATATATTAAACATATCGTCGTCATGTATGTAAGTTAAGTTAGCTTGGACACTAAGACCGCGGCAGGCTCATAACCTGTCGCGTTGTCCCTAATAAGCTTCGCTGACCTCTGCCTACCCCAGTATAGGATATTGCGTGAAGATAAATATCACCAAAATTGTGATAGGCATGTATAGCCGACTCCCGCAATATTGTGTAGTTCGTTGCTCATTTGCTTTATTTTAGTACACAAAGATTTTATTTTTCATTATTTAATGTTGCAATTTTTTATTAGTAGAGTTTGGCGTTACCGTTTGGCGCAAGTGGTATAAGTATTCTTGAAAATCGACACTTTTTACATAAAAAAATATAACTTCTAAATATCAGGAGATGAACAGCAGCATTTTCCTGCGTAACCTTAATAAAAAGCATTGCATTTGCATTGCATTGTTATGTGGATATACGTCATACAACTGAATCACACATATTAAGGTCTACGAAGCGAGACATACGCAAATTCTATACAGAAAATTCACGATACAAAGTCACGATAGCCGCGGTTGAATTCGATCTCCAGGTGGTAGGATTAACCATTGGGTTTGCCAAAAAGTGGTTATTCTGTTTTTCAAGAAAGGAGATAGCTGCTTATTGAAAAACTATAGCCCTATAGCGTTTCCAATCCGCGTCCGCGTATTGTTTTCGAGACTCGTCTAGCATGCAGATTTGACGAATTGCAGCCTCTCAAACAAGCCGGTTTCCGAAAAGTACCATAGACCACGGACATCAGATTGAACATAAGACCGAAGAGTATAATCTGCCAGGGTTTGAAATATGTGGACTGTGAGAAAGCCTTTCATTCGGTCAAAATTTGGGCGGTACTAATGTATCTTCTGCGTTACCAAGTAGACTCCCAGTATACCAACCAAATGCAGAAAAATGTACGACAAGTAGACGGGATATCCTCGACCTATTTACCTCTTGTGTCTTTAAGCTGTTGAACTAGATCACTAGGTAATGCCTAACCTCTTCGTCAGACCAACGCCGGTTATTGTTGAGAACATTACGCTTGAATTTGTCGACGGTGACATTTGGTGACGTATGAGGTCAAGCTACCTCCACCCACCTCCACCCACCGACCGTTCGGTCATATGGACCGCAACACGGGGTGCACGTGGAGCAAGAGCCATCAGCCTGCGGTGTCTGACAATCAATATTCCAATCAGCTTTCGGTATCTCGCTCTTACTTCATGGAAGGCCATATTTGCCAACTCCTCTGACCTGCCACCAATTTTTCTTTTCTTCTGCCATGCTCTTCTCACTTTGCAATGAGTCTTCCGCATACTATCTAGTTCAGGAATCCACCATTCATACCCGCCTTCACGCTTGGGTTTCCTCTCACCCAGGGTACCAAGCGCAGTCCTTATTAAAAGTTCGGTGTACTCTCCAGCCTAGAGCGGGGCCGGCCTGTCAATATCCCATTCGTACTTGGAAGACCGCACGGAACCGAGACCAGTCCAACCCGCGATCTCGGTAACGGGACGGTTCCATTATCAGAGCTCCGTTCCGCGGTGACTTGCTACTCATCACTGTGTAGGTGATCAGCCGGTGGTCATTGACGCTGGCACCATCATGCACTCGCCACTCTTCAGTATAGACGCCCGCTGTTGCCAACGTAAGGTCAACGTTGGATTCTCCCATGGGCCCGGAGGAGGTGCAGGGCTGAACAGTTTCGTTACATATCCTCAGGTCATGGGACAAGATGTCGTAGGTTAATCGATGAATATGACGCGGTTGGGTAGTGTTCTGGAATCTACGCCATCTTCTCGTCGTCGAAATTAAACAAGCAGTCTGTGTTGCCAGTGATGACTTATGGATTTAGGAGTAGACCCCACTGCAGGCCGAATGAGAGCGCATAGCTGTTCAGCGTGCTATGAAAATGGCTATGCTCGGCGTTTCTTAAAGAAAGACCGCCATAACGAAGATTTCCACAGCATAACCAGTGTCACCGACATAGCATTCAGTATCAATACGCTGAAGTAACAGT